>JAJOOF010000347.1:0-64847 GCA_029582545.1 Solanum lignicaule | reverse complement strand
CCCCCCCCCCCCCCCCCCCCCCCCCCCCCCCCCCCCCCCCCCCCCCCCCCCCCGGGGAGGAGGTGGTTGAGTAAGGTAAAAAAATTAATTTAAATTTATTTTTTTTTAAATATTTTTTTTGGATATTAACACTTTAATCTTTAATTTTTAATTAATAGTTTATTATTTAATTTTTGTCAAGGTGGAATATTTTATCAATATAGAATGCCATGTGTCAAGGTTTTTTAAAATAAAAGAGAAAGTGCATTACACACACCACTGAGGTGTGTTTCTCAAACTAAAAAGTGATAGTTTAGGTATGAAACTCACACTCTCAATAGTTTAGGTATGAAACTAAAAAAAAAAGGATAGTTTAGGTGTGTTTTTGAGACTTATCTCTTAATTATTTGTAGCTATCTCTACTTTTATAGACAATGGATTAAAGATTTTAAAAAAAAATTATTTCTTCCTTTTTCTTTCAAATTCTAATGTGCCAACATCTGACAGTACATTTGATACTTTTTAACTATGAATAATTGTTAGTTCTGAAATAACAATAGTGTCTTTTCATAATTTTTCTACTGTGTTAGACCGGAAATCGGCCAAGTAGAGAAAGAAAGCGAAATGAAACTAAGTGCAGCCAAGAGAGAGATCTGACGGCAAGCCCAACAGACCATCATACCTATGAAGGGCCACCAGGTAAACCGTCACAATGTAGAGAAATCCCAAAGTTCTAAATTTTAGATGATAGAAAAGATGATGCACGATAAATCCAATGATGGGCTTCCAGGCCAAGCATCACACCTGCAGAGTTGAGTCTACTTTTTGAAGTTCAGGAGACGGTGGGTTTATGTAACACCTAAAATATAGAAGGATAGAAAAGGGGCAAATCAGGCAAGTCAACAGCCCAAAGCTAGGCCATGAGACCTCCACGGAGCCCTTGACAGGCCGTGAAGGGGACCATAACCTGTTATGGGGCAAGTGAAAGATTTCAAGAGTTGCCAGGGCCAGCGCTCCTCCCACGGAAGCCTACACGTCCCGTGGTAAGGTTGACGGGCCATAGTAGGGGTTGTCAATTGACCCACCATATAGATGTTCCTCCCCGCGTACCTTTGATAAGTCGTCAAGGCTACCGTGGAAGTGGTATAGTGAAGACCCTCAGTCATGGGCCTCTAAATGACCCAGTTCATGGACCGTTGAACCCTTAACAGACCGTGAAGGTCATCGTGAGGTAGGTCCATTAGCTTTTTTAGTCACGGTCTTTAGACTCTTTTCAAAACTGTTTTAATTCAATACCATGTCATTTTACCCTTAACGCAAAGTCCTATATAAAGGGTTTTACCTGCCAAAATCACCCATTTAATTTATTCCCTCAATTTACCAAAGAGAAGAACAAGTTCATCTTCCCCAAAATATTTCTCTCTCTAAAAGAAGAAGAAGGATTTAACCTAGGGTTTCAAGATCAAGTCTCCAATTCACGTTGCTTGTGGCCTTTGAGTACTAAGGTATGATAGTATTCATCTATGGAGTCCTCTCCTCCATAGAATTCTTAAATTCCACAATTTTGAATTTAGAATTTCCCAATGGATGTTAGAGTTTTCTTCTATGTTATGGGTTCTTTTCAATATTGATTTATTTGATTGTTTTATGAAGTATGAAGCATGAATTTAGATAATCCCATGATTTTAAGACGGATCCCCATTAGCCAATTCATACCCCATGTTTTCTAAGCTAAGATGATAATGTGGGATTTTAGCCATGATAGAAGAAGTTTATGAAGATGTGCATGTTTTTTTATCAAAGTGCCGAAAATGAGTGTTGTGATAGGATTGCTTTGAGATAAGATGCTTTAAGAGTAAAGCTTATATTTTGTTGTTATTGTTGTGAAAGGATTAATACATGCATGTGAAAGGATTTTCTCACATAAGGATTCTTAAAGGTTGAAAGGTTTTCTAAACTAACTTAGAATAAAATTTAGGAGATATTCTAATGAAAGTTCGCTTGGATTGATGATTTGAAGTGTCTTCCATAAAAGATAAGTCAATTAAAGAATTATGACTATTCTGTGGGATTTATGCTTAGTACCGAGAGGATATTGAGATGGAAGCTCTCCCGTAGCTTAAGGCCGGGTTTCTAGTTGCAATATCCTTATCCCTTACCTATCTACCACCATAGGTTCTTGTTCTTAGACATACATGATTGTCTTAGATAGACATTAGCTAGTGGATCCACATAAGCTAGAACTTGAGGTTCTTGCCTTGCTAAGTGAGAACACCCCTTTTCCGTGTGGAACAAACACCGTATTCCATGTTATAACTAACATGGTCTCTATGTCGGTTAAGGTTAATTCCCACACCAAAGAAGAACTAAGGTTAATTAAAGAAGTATTTACCAAGTGTTCAAAAGAGAAGATTTACTAGCATTTGACCCTGACTATTATGATGTTTTCTAACCTTTTTCTTATGACTTTAAATTTGCCTTTGCATGAGAATGAAAAGGTCTTTTTTTAGAATATTTTATATCTCTATGCATTGCTATCATACTTGGTACATATTTGTACTAACACATACTCTTGTCTATATTGTTTTCTACGATGAAGGGTCCAACGTTACAGATTCTCATCCCTGTGGCTCGGAGACACTTGATCGTACTTAGTAGTGATAAGTCCTCATGTTTCGAGGACCAAACCTTTTATCGATTTCAGTCTTTACTTTCAGATATTGTACGTCATGTCAAGGTTACGTCTCGGTCACTCTTGACATAATGGATGGCTATTAAGACTATGTAGACTTCTGTTTCGTTATTAAACTCTTTCTGATATGAATTCTATTTTATATTTCTTGATTTTCTATTATATTTTTATGTATTCTAAGTGTCTTGCGTAGGGGCTCTTGGGGTCCTATAGGTTATGTTACTCCTAGGGTGTACCTTGGGTCGTGACAAACATGGTATTCATAACACAAGGTTTAGAAAGGTCCTAGTATGTCCCATAAGCCACGTCAAGTAGTGTCTTGTTCATGAATGTGAAGTGCGCCATATTTATGAATAAGAAGCTATAATATGATCAGGAAACTCCAATTCTTTCATTACTCTAAGTCGTGCGATAGAGTGTAACTCTATAAGTCCTTTCTCCTAGAGCTTATGTTAGGAGAAATGCGAACGAGAACATGGAACAAGAAGCTCTTCCTCAATCTCCTCAGGCTCCGGCTGGTCCTTTGGCCGAGCATGTAATCAATGCATAATTTAGAGTTGCTTTCTAGGTATTAGCTTAAGCCAATAGAGAGGTTGTGGTCCCCCGTGAACCCAAATGTGGGTACTGCGACATCGAGAGTGAGGGACTTCACTATGAGGAATCCTCCAGAATTTCATGGTTCTAAGGTTGAGGAAGATCCTTAAGAGTTCATGATGAGGTATATAAGGTGTTGATGATTATGAGAGTGACGCCAGTGAAAAAGACAGAATTGGCCGCTTACCAACTTAAGGGTGTTGCTAATATTTGGTTCAATCAATGGAAAGAAGGGAGGACAATTTATGGCCTCTCAATTGGGAAAAGTTTAAGGTTGCTTTCCTTGATAGGTTCTTTTCCCTTTAGGTGAGGGAGGAAAAGGTGTTTGAATTTATCAACCTTCGTCAAGGAAACATGAGTGTGAAAAAATATGCTTTGAAGTTCAAAAAATTGTCTAGGTATGCTCCTACTATGATTGTCGATACTAGGGCAATGATGAGTAAGTTTTTTTAGGGTGTGTCTGAGATGGTGGTTAAGGAATATCATATTGCCATGCTTATCAAGGATATGGATATTTCTCATCTTATGGTTCAGTCTCAATAAATATAAGAGGAGAAACTTAAGAAAAGGTCTTGTGAGGTGAAGAAGACGAGAACCGGTGATGGTGACTTTCACATTTAAGGTCCGATGGACATGGTCGTTCTAAGTTCCAACAAAGTTTTTCTGGTCAAGGTTCCTCCAATACCCTAAACCACAAAGAGGAAATGGTGGTGGATCTTCATTGTCAACTTGTGCTAAGAGTGGAAGGAAGCATGAGGGTAAATGATTAGCCGATATTAATGGTTACTATGGTTGTGGTAAGAGTGGTCATAAGATAAGGTATTGTCCAACACTTACGGCTAAGGGGAGAGAAGGTATGAAATTCCGCCTAGTGGTTCGGGTTCAAGTGCTCCAAAGAAAAACAGATTTTATGCACTCCAGACTCGCCAAGAAAAAGAGGGTTCTCTCGATGTGGTTACCAGTATGTTGAAAGTCTTTCCTCTTGATGTTTATGCTTTGCTTGATCCCGATGCTACCTTTTCTTTTGTGATGCCATATGTGACTATGAGGTTTGATATTCTTCCGGATGTATTGTTAGAACAATTCAATTTTCTGTCTATACTCCTAGCGGTTAATCTACTGTGCCTAAGAGAGTCTATAAAAATCATCCCATTTCCTTACTTGATTAATAACGTTTCAAAGACACTTCATCCAATTCTAAGCGTCAACGATCATTAGTTAGTAATATAACCCAACTAAATGAGTTAGGATCGAATCCCACAGGGAGTGGTACGTGTTTAAGATTCAATATAAAAGTACGAATATGTTCAAGTCAATCATAGGAATAGATATTTACGAATAAAAATATAATTCAAATTAAGGGGTGACACAAGTGTCAAATAAGAAGGTTTTGGTTTTAACTATCAGCTACACCAACAACAAATAACACGAATTAACAAGTAATGAGACGGGTTCTTGGGATGTGATTCGATTATAGGCTAATATAGACAAATGGGTTATTGCAACTGATAGTAAATAGTTGTAAATTAGTGAATAAGGTAGACTTTAGTGGGGATAAACTTTCTCTCAAACAATTTACCCCGAATCAAGTTGGTTTCTCTCGAACACCAACAAGTAAGCAATTAAGAACGGTCTACGCTTTAGTCCATTCACTCTCTCGAGCTGAATGTGTGGAAAAGGATTTAGGATTCACTCTTTCGAGCTGAACCCATGACAACCCAATACACACAGACCATCAATTCAGTAATCTTGGTTTTAAAACCTCTCTCGAGCAAGCCTAAAACACTAAGGTAGAATTGCATTTGCAACTACAACCCTTTAAATTAAACCACAACTACTGAATGAAATCACTTCTAAATAACATTTAAACTATCAATTAGCAATACCCATAAGCTAAATCAACCAATAATCACATAATCACACCCCAAGTTTGGGGTTTTAGCTAGACATCATAAAAAGATAGTAATCGTTACCAAATTTAGTTTCCATCAACTGGGTAAGATTAATTTCGTCTTTACAAAGGTCCAAATTGAAAAATCTAAAAGACGCACTTCCAATTTCTCAAAAATGGAAAACTTGAATTCTTCAAAGTTAAGGAAAAGTTTGTCTCAAAACTCCGCGTTCCAACTCCAAAACTGAAAAAATTCTATATAATGAAAACTGATACTAAACTAAATATTCAAAAATGTATTTATAGTCGACAAAAGTATGCTGCGAAGGACCATTCAGCGCAGTAAGTCGGGATCACCAATCAGCTCGGCAATCCGCCCTTTGGTGAGTTCCATCGCCTTTTTGCTTTGGCCTTCAGCATCCTCAAGTTCTGTAAATTTGGGCGATCCAATCACTGCATCGCCAATGGGTTAAGTGATCAACATGCCTTTTTTTCTTCGTTCTTTCAGCTGCCTTGTTCCTTTGTTCCCATTAGTCCATACTTTGTTCCTAAATCCAAATACCTAGAAATCAAGGATTTTACATCTGTTATTGGCACAAAATAAGCATTGAGGACACTAAATCTATCCAAATAAAGCCCTAAATGAGTCCAAATCGTGGACTCATCAACACCCCTAACTTAAACTTTTGCCTGTCCTCTAATAAAACTCAAATTCAGCAGTTCAAAAAGGATGTCTCAAACAGTGCTACACAAGACTCAATCATGAATGCACACAAAAAGACTCAACTTACTCATGCAAGGATCAATTGTGCACTCAAAGAATCAAGTTGTGACTCAGCATTATCAAAGATTCTCAAGTTCACAATACTTGCTTCAAATGCAAGTCAAGCTCAACAAAGGTACTCAAATGCCCTCACACAAAGAATGATTCAATATTCACACAAAATGGTTCAACAATTAATAGCTCTAGAATCACAAGCAACACTGACACTTACAAAGATGAACACATGCATGACTCCACCAATAGGTTTGCCCTTATTTTCCAATCAACTCTTGTTTCAGCTCACTCAAGATCAAAAAGGTCTTTTCAAGGCTTGCAAAGGGGATGAGTGTAAATGTATGGTCATTTAGGCTCAGTGGCTGCTATCCTCATGAAATGTGGTATGAACAGTTCTTTCTTCCCTTTCCTTCATCATTTTCCACTCATGCTCAAAAGTCACCCCATTATTCACTTTCCATGGACTATTGGACACCCCATTTATTTTTGCATTTTCACAAATTTATTCCACAATTTTTTCATTCTTTTTATTCTTTTTCATTCTTTTCTTCTTTTTCTCTCTTTTTATTGTATGGAGGGATTCCATCTTTTTCAAAACCAGGGGTAAAAGGTGACTTCTTTGCATTTCTTGATTTACCTTCTCTTTTCACCACACCCCCAACATAGGCTTTTGGCATAAGTTGGCTATTCAAGTAAACCACACATCATGAGGATTAAGGGTAATGGATAAATGAAGGTCACAATTTCATCAAGTTTCTTCCAAGAAAAGGGCTAAGGCCAAGCAAGGATCACACACTCACAAGGTTGTCCACAAAGAGGTATAATGTCAAATTGTTTCACTTTTCAAAAGTTTCCTAAGATCATATCAAGAACTTTCATCACTTAGTCAACCGGACCAACGGGGTAAATTCTAGGTGTCATCACACATGGTTCACGATAAGCTCATTACACAAGGCATTGACACCAATATCAAACAAGACTCCACACATTCGCTAGTGTGCAATGTTCATCACAAGAGACTCAATTTGATAATTAGCTAGTCATAACGAGATGCAAAAAGTTCACATATTGTCTATGCAATTTCATTTGGCCTCATCGTAATTGCACATTCATTTTTGTTCAATTATGAGCACTATTCAAGTCATTGGTATTGATCAAGACCGATGCTCAAATTTGCAAGAGAACAACCACATTCAAACGCAATCAAGAGGTGGCTCAAATTTATTTGGAAGGGTCTAAAAATCATTTACAATTAAAGCAAGCAGCCACAAGCTCAAACATCCACAAAATATAATGCCAAAACACAATCAATAGCACAAAACCCAAATATATAGACAGAACAATAGTCACAAAAGGTGGGCCTCACCCCACCACAAAACAAAAGCAATTTGTTCTTAAATGCAATAAAGTATCCAAAAAGTCAGTAAAAATAAGACAGAGAGGGTGGTAAAAAGGGATCCTGTCTATATAGTTGCTGCATCTGTCAGGGCATCAGTGCTCGGTGCAACACTCTGATCTTGGGCATCAATGCCCGGAGTCACATCCACAGTATCACCAGCTCCACTAGGGTCAGCCAAAGGCGTGTCTGCCAAAGAAGTCTGCACAACTGCATCGATTATAGCCTCCACAGTCTCCGTAAGGCCCTTGTAAGAAACCTCCTCAGAAACCCCAATCATCTCCTCATCTTTCTCCGCCTCAAACTCGGGATCAACTACCTCATCAACTCGAATATCATCTCCGGTGGTAGCCGAAGGCATAGCTGGATCAACTGGCACATCTGGGAGCTCCACCGTCCCAAAAATCATGGATATGTCAGTGGATTTCAACTGGTTCACATCTCTTTTCAGCGCAGCAATAGCGGCCTTTAGAGCTGTCACCTCCTCGGTGGCCCTTTGGCCATGCTCACACACCGATATCCTAGCCACAAGGGCATCAATGGTAGCACTCAATGGTGTCACAACATAAACAAGGGTTGTCTGAATCATGCCCGGAATGGAGGCCTCAAGTCTGACAGCACGACGATCGGCAGAATAGGCTAGCTGCCCCATCTGGAGTAATGCAGCCTGAGTGAGCGGGGATTAGGAAACAATAGCAGCCGATCTGGGAGGCAATGGAGTAGCAAAAGAATCGGGAGTATCAAAAGGAATAGCACTAGAAGTACCTGAAGGCCTATGGCTAGGAGTAGGTAAAGGTGCCTCTGCAGGTAATGTGTCTGTGGTCACAACCAGGGAAGATTCCATCGGGGCTGCCTTTTTCTTCTCCGCTTTATCTTTTAAATACTCTGCCTCGATTCTCTGGATATCAGTAGAAGATGTGGAATCACTTCCATATCTTTCTTCTCATCTCTAGGAATCTGAGCTCGTCTGCACAGCTCGGTGATCAACACTGGAAATGGGAGGGAAGTCTGGCACTGCTTGGCCCTCATGACCATTTCTTGTGCCATAATCATCCCCATATTTATCCTTGTCTCATCAATGATGCAACCCAGACAGGCTGCTTTGGCATGGAGGAGAATCGACTTGTTCTGGGATGGAATAATGGTATTGCTAATGAAGCACAACCAGAACCTTGCAGCTATGTTTAGATCCTTCTTCTCGATAGGTGCTCCAACCTCAAGCCATTTGGGGGTACCGGTTGATATGAGAGGGGCCAACCACTTATTCATATTTTCTAATGTAGTTGTTTGGATCATGTGTTGGCAATTGTCATCAAAATCATCAGGACATTCCAGGACAGCACTAATAGCCTCACTATCACACTTGACCTTTTTACCCCGGACAAGTACATAGTCAACCGACATGAATGCAACTGCCTGTTTATTTCTCTGTGGTACCAAGGCTCCATAAGCAGTGTAGAACTCCTAGACCCAATTAGGAATGTAAGGGCCACAGGGCTTGGTGAAGAGTTGGAAGTTGTGCGACTTTAGGCAACTCATTATCTCCAGATACCTGTCAATAACCCCATCAGTGGACAACCTCTTTTCTTCGATGATTGTCTTTAACCCCTCAGTTTTCAGTCTGTTCATAGACTTAGGAGGAGGACCCTGTACCAGTGGTGCTAAGATCACAGCATGTGCTGTAGCAGGAGGAGGAGTAGTGGTGGCCTGGGGAGTCCTGATCCAAGACGGATCATTCATCTTTTGGGATCGCAGCTCTGCCCTCTGTGCTGCTAGTGACTCATCCTCCTCAGGCTTTGAAGTTGCAGCCTGATGCTCCTGGTTCTCACTCTCACTCTTAGAAGTGGGGAGGTGAGCAGCGTAGATACCGTCACTATCGAAGCTTTCCCTTTGCCTTTTTCTTTCACACTAGTTGTGGGAAGTTTGGTGGACTTAGCCCTGTATACAGTTGCATCTTCATTTATTTTTATCCATTTGGCCCTCTTGCAGGATGGCATGTCTCTACCAGCTACTTTAGGTCTAGCAATATCTGCAAATGCATCAAAAAGAGTTAGAATCAATTCAAGCAAAAGCACAGAAAAGTAGTTGCAGACAGACTCACCGAATCACTTTGGCGAGCCAGATCGGGCTCGCTGAAAAGATTGGCTCAAAAATTTATCAGACAAATTTCATGTCGGCGATGGGAAAGGCCTTTTTGGTGAAATACTGACAGCATTCGGCGAGCAAGGAAGAGCCAGCCGAAAGTTACACTACATTTTAGACATTGGAGGCGCAGAAAAGGGCGATGAAGGAAGACCTTCAGTGAGTCGCCTAGTGCACTCGGTGAACTCAGGCTTTTCACCGAAAGTTACTGAACCTAACTCACAATTAAGCATGAAATTAAAGGCAATAAGGGGGACTTTAGTGTACTGCCGAGTGGTTCGATGAGCTTGACCAAGCTCACCAAACGGCCCAACGTGCCTACTTTCAACCCCAACTTCCAAATTCAACCCCGCAGCACTCGAAAACAAAATCAAAACATGCACACTTTCAATTAAACTAAGACCCATTACACCCATGCCCCTGGGACACTCAGACTTCTCTTGGTTTGGCCAAATTTTGGCCATATGATGACTTTTGCCCTTAAGAATGACGTCCACCGCTCTATCATTGGGAAAAATACGTCATTTAGCACAAATGCGGGTTACTTAGACTTCACCCGACTAGACCCAACAACATGAAAGCACAACCCCACAAATTTAATCATTTCCAAGCACAACAATTTTGGGAATATAACATTAAAGGCATTATAGGCACGATATTCGAATTAAAACAAGCACACACATATACAATTACAATCAGATAGGCCCAGCACACAACACTAAGACAAAATCAATTGCAAATGAGTTGAAATTGCTAAAGAAAGATTCGAGGTTCAGAAAACCAACCTTAGTAGCCGAATAGATACTTTGAATTGCAAGGAGGCAAACAAATCCAACTCCGAACATAAATTCGACGACTAAAATGTGATAAAAATACAAGAAATATGGAAAATATTGTGCAGGTGTGAGTTTGGGAAGTTTAAAAGTGAGGGAAAGTGAAAAAAATTGAAAGTTTAAACCTTTGGCCTTTAAAAACCATCCAATTCTTTCCCATTCGACGACATAAGTTTTGTTCACCGAACCACTCGGCGACACCCCGAGTGGGCACTTACCTCACCAATTTTTACAGGACCTCTAGTTATTGTAGGGGTCCAAACAGCGGACAAAGTCGTGATCGCCGACCCGTTCGGCGATTCGCCAATCAGCTCTTGGGTTCACCGAGTTTTACAGACTCCAATTTTAAAATGTCTTGAGTGCAACGGTGGTCCAAGTCAGGCTCGCCGAACTCTTCGGTGAGTCACCGACTAGTATTTTAGCTCGCCAACCTACACTTTTCAAATACCTTCCACACTTTGACCTTCACACTCAACACACCATTATTTTAAACTTAAAAAGAAAGTAAATAAAACTTAGGTTTCCTCTCAAGCAGTGCCTTAGTGAACGTCGCAGCACGATGCAAGTCCACACTCAAACCTCATTCTTGGGGTTGGCCATAGTATCACTAGGCAACCCCTCTTGTTGTCTCGGGTTTAAATGAGACGAGATATGACCCATTTGGGTATCCAACTGTTTGATCGATACTGAATGGGAGGTAATCGCCTGGCTGAGGGTCGCCACATTTTCTTTCATTTCTTTCAAAATCTTGTCTGACCCCTCAACTTTGTTGCGGATATGAAAAAGCTTATCCTCCGACTGACCACCTTCCGAATCCTTTGGTTTCTAACGCTCGTGGGGAGGCACATACCTATCCTTCTCCCCATCCTTCCAATTGGGATTTTGATCTCTCCACTATGGATTATGATCCTTCCAACCTTGGTTACCACCCTACCTCAGGTAGTTTGAAGGATAACCACCACCTTGGTTTGCTAGGAAATTCACCTATTCATTGTACAAAGCCTCAAACATGGTCTCATCAGGATTACCACACCCCACACCAACTGCATTGACACTTCGAGCACCAGCTCCGCGACATTTTTGGACAAAATGTCAAGTTGTGTTATGATCTTGGCCATGTTCTGGTCCCTCTCTTGGTCTTTCTCCATCTGCTCCTTGGTCAATTTAAATGTGAGGGGAGACCTGATCTTCGCGGGTGTACCAAGCTCGATTGATTATGGTCATGCCATCCAAGAACTGAGCTGCTATCACAAAGGTTGCTGCACCAAACCTCCAGGAGAAAGTTAGTCAGCAACACCCTAATTTATCGAATCAAGACTTCAGTAAAAACATTGCAGCAACACGTTGTTAGGAAAGCCATGAGTTGGGCATTAGAGCACCAACTTCTTGAATCGTAGCCAAGTTTCATGAATTGGCTTGCCCTCCAGATGGTTGAAGCTCTAAATGTTTTCCCCGAAGAGTCATCATCTTTGAAGGAGGGAAGAATCGCACTTGAAATGCGGTCACCGGCTCCTCCAACGAAGTGATTGATTCACGTGGCAATTCAGCCAGCCACTTACATGCTTCTCCCATCAAAGAGAACATGAACAACCTTAATCGGACCAACTCTTAGGATGTGTTCTTGAAGGACAATGGCCCACAAACATCCACGAAGTTTCTAATATACTCATGGCGATCCCCATGAGCCAAACCACCGAACAGCCCCTTCAATTGCAAGAGCTGCAACATAGTACTTGTGATATGGAACACCGCGTTCCCCTCGGCCGAAGGCGAGCACATGGCACCAATTCCACCCATAAGGTGAGGGTCATTAGCGTTAGGCTCGTTGACATCGTTGAGGTTCCCGATGTCATCTTGGTGGCCTACTTGGCTGCCATTGCTTCCGTTCACACTTATACTTCCGGTTTCAAAACACAACAACCAAACAAAAACTAAAAGTAAGTAAGTTCAACTATAACTAACAAGAACAAAATTCAACTTTAAAAAAGAATCTTAACCAACAGCACTCCCCGATAGTGGTGCCATTTTGATTAATAACATTTCAAAACACTTCATCCAATTCGAAGCGTCAACGATTGGTAGTTAGTAATATAACCCAACTAAATGAGTTGGGGTCGAATCCCACAGGGAGTGATACGTGTTTAAGATTCAATATCAAAGTACGAATATGTTCAAGTCAATCATAGGATTAGATATTTACAAATAAAAACATAATTCAAATTAAGGGGTGACACAAGTATCAAATAAGGGGGTTTTGGTTTTAACTATCAGCTACAACAAAAGCAAATAACGCGAATTAACAAGTAATGAGATGGGTTCTTGGGATGTGATTCGATTATAGGCTAATATAGACAAATGGGTGATTACAACTGATAGTAAATAGTTGTAAATTAGTGAATAAGGTAGACTTTAGTGGGGATAAACTTTCTCTCAAACAATTTACCCCAAATCAAGTTGGTTTCTCTCGAACACTAACAAGCAACCAATTAAGAACAACCTACGCTTTAGTCCATTCAATCTCTCTACCTGAATTTGTTGAAAACGATTTAGGATTCACTCTCTCGAGTTGAATCCATGAGAACCCAATACCCACAGACCATCAATTCAGTAATCTTGGTTTTAAAACCTTTCTCTCAAGCAAGCAAAAAAAATTAAGGTAGAATTGCATTTGCAATTACAACCCTTTAAATTAAACCACAATTACTGAATGAAATCACTTCTAACTAGCATTTAACCTATTAGTTAGCAATACCCATAAGCTAAATAGCCCATAATCACACTCCAAGAATTGGGGTTTTAGCTAGACATCATAAAAAGATATAAATCGTTACCAAATTGTGTTTCCATCAATTGGGTAAGATTAATTTCGTCTTTACAATGGTCCAAATTGAATAATCTCAAAGACCCACTTCCAATTTCTCAAAAATGAAAAACTTCAATTCTTCAAAGCTAAGGAAAAGTTTGTTTCAAAACTCAGAGTTCCAACTCCAAAACTGAAAAAATTCTATATTATGAAAACCGATACTAAAATAAATATTCAAAAATGTATATATAGTCGACAAATGTATGCTGCGAAGGACCATTTGGCGCAGTAAGTTGGGATCGTCGATCAGCTCGGCGATCCGCCCTTTGGTCAGTTCCATCGCCTTTTTGTTTTGGCCTTCAGCATCCTCAAGTTCTGTACTTTGGGCGATCCAATCACTACATCGTGGAACCATTCAGCGACACACCGACTGTTTTTTTCTCTCACCTATTTGATTTTCTCCTTCGGGGCTTGGCACACTGGAACTTTAGGTTACGTAATAGCCACTAGGTGACTCGCCCAATGGATTAGGCGAGCAACAATCCTTCTTTTCTTCGTTCTTTTAGCTACCTTGTTCCTTTTTGCCCATTAGTATCCATGCTTTGTTCCTAAATCCAAATACCTGGAAATCAAGAAATTTACATCAGTTATTGGCATAAAATAAGAATTTGAGGACACTAAATCTATCCAAATAAAGCCCTAAATGAGTCAAAATCGTGGACTTATCATTACCCCATAGAATAACTCATGTTGATCTTTTATAACTTGATATGCTAGCTTTTGATGTCATTCTTGGTGTGGATTGGTTACATTCTTATTATGCTTCTGTTGATTGTAGAACCCGAGTGGTCAAGTTTATGTTTCCAAATGAGCCTAGCATAGATTGGAAATGGGGGAATTCTATGCCGAAAGGTTGGTTTGTTTCTTGTCTTAAAGATCAAAAGATTATGTTTAAGGGTTCCATTTACGATCTAGTTAGGGTGAGGAATATCGATTTTGAAACCCCTACTCTTGAGTCAGACCCTGTTGTAAATGAGTTTCCAAAAGTGTTTCCAGATGATCTACTCGGTATTCCTCCCGAAAGGGAAATAAACTTCAGTATTGACCTTCTCCCAGATATGTAACATATCTCTATTCTTCCTTAAGGAATGGCTTAAGCAGAACTTAAGGAATTGAAAGAGTAATTGAAGGATTTGTTGGATAAGGGTTTCATTCGATCGAGTATCTCTCTATGGGGTGCTCCAGTTTTGTTTATTAGAAAGTAATATTGTTCACCTCGTATGTGTATTGACTATCATCATTTGAAAAAGGTGACCATTAATAATAAGCATCATCTCCCAAGGATAGATGATTTCTTTGACCAACTACAAGGATCAAGTTACTTCTCTAAGATTGACCTCTGGTAAGGATATCACCAATTGAGGGTATAGGAAGATGATATACAGAAACGACATTTCGAACTTAATATGACCATTATGAGGTTTTGGTGATGTCTTTTGACTTGACTAATGCTACAAC
This sequence comes from Solanum lignicaule, assembly GCA_029582545.1. Taxonomy (NCBI): domain Eukaryota; kingdom Viridiplantae; phylum Streptophyta; class Magnoliopsida; order Solanales; family Solanaceae; genus Solanum; species Solanum lignicaule. The sequence continues at coordinate 50,221 of JAJOOF010000347.1, read as the reverse complement.
CGCTTTTATGGACTTGATGAATAGGGTGTATAAGAAATACATCGACATGTTTGTGATTGTGTTCATTGATGATATATTGATCTATTGAAGGAGTGAAGACGAGCATACCAATCAATTGAGGATTATGTTTCAAGTCCTCAAGGACCAACAACTCTTTGCAATGTTTAGTAAATGTGAATTTTGGTTGAAGTCCATGGCTTTCCTTGGTCACATTATTTTCGGAAAGGGTATTGAGGTAGATCCTTAGAAGACAGAAGCGGTAAAGAGTTTGCATAGACCTTTGTCCCCTACGGACATTAGAAATTTCTTGGGTTTAGCTGGTTACTATAGAAGGTTTGTGGAAGGGTTTTCATTGATTGCCTCTCCATTCACAGCATTGACCCAATAGAAAGCCAAGTTTTCATGGTCAGAATCTGGTGAGAAGAGTTTTCATGAATTTAAAGATAGACTTACTTCTGCTCTGGTGTTGACTTTACCGGAAGGGACCGATGGGTTTGTTGTTTATTATGATGCTTCAAGGATTGGGTTAGGATGTGTACTTATGAAAACTGGTAAAGTCATTGCCTATGCCTCAAGGAAACTCAAGGTGCATGAAAAGAACTATCCTACCCATGATTTAGAACTAGCGGCAGTTGTGTTTGCTTTGAAAATTTGGACGCATTACTTGTATGGTATTCATGCTGATGTCTTTATTGACCACAATAGTTTGCATTATATGCTTAATCAAAAGGATCTAAATCTTCACCAAATAAGGTGGCTTTAATTACTAAAGGACTATGATATGAGTGCTCTCTATCACCCCGGTAAAGCAAATGTGGTGGCATATAATCTTTATTGACTATCGATGGGTAGTGTTTCTCATATAGAGGATAGAAAGAATGAGTTGGTTGGAGATGTTCATAGATTGGCCCAGATGGGTGTTCCATTGGTAGACTCCACCAAGCATGGTGTTATGGTTCAAGATTATTCAGAATCGTCCTTTCTAGAAGATAAGAAAGCCAAGAAAGGTCTTGATCCAACTTTGGTTGAATTAAGGAAGTAGTGCTTAAAAAGTCAGTAGAGGCTTCCTCAGAAGGGGGAGATGTTGTGCTTTTTTATCAAGGTCATTTGTGTGTTCCTAATGTAGATTACTTGAGAGATCAAATTTTATCAGAAGCCCATAGTCCTCGATATTCCATTCACTCGGGAGCCACCAAGATGTACTGTGACTTGCAGGAGGTCTATTGGTGGAATGGGATGAAGAAGGATACTGCAGAATTTGTGGCTAACTATCCTAATTATTGACAAGTATAAGTTGAGAATTAGAAACTGGGAGGTTTGTCTCAAGATATCAGTATTCCTATTAGATTACCTCGCACCCGACGACAACATGACTCGATTTGGGTAATAGTAGATTAAAGGAAGAAATTAGCTCATTGAATTCCCGTCAAAGTTTCTGATTTAGTGGAGTACCATGTTAAGTTGTATTTGAGGGTAATGGTTAGGTCACATGGATTGCCCTTGTCCATTATCTCCGATCGTGGTACAAAATTTACTCTCAATTTTAGAAATCTTTCCAAAAGGGTCTTGGTACTTGTGTTTAGCTTAGTATAGCCTTTCATCCGCAAACAATGGGCGAGCGGAGCGTGCTATCCAAACTTTGAAAGATATGATGAGAGCATGTGCAATTGAATTCAAGGGTAATTGGGATGATCATTTGCCTTTGATTGAATTTGTGTATAACAATATATATCATTCCAGTATTGGCATGCCTTCATTCGAGGCTCTATATGGTATGAGGTGTAGATCACCTATAGTCTAGTTTGAACTGAGCGAAGTTGCTTTGATATGTCCCGAGTTGGTACATGGGGCTATGGAGAAAGTTGGGCTTATTAAAGAGAGGTTGAAAATGACTCAAAGCTGAAAAAAGTCATATGCCGATGTTAGAAAGAGAGATCTTGAGTTTGATGTCAATGATTCGGTCTACTTGAAAATTTCATCCAAAATGAGATTTGGAAAGAATGGGAGGCTAGGCCCCCGTTATGTGGGCCCACATCAAATTTTGAGGCGTGTTAGTAAGGTTGCTTATGTGCTAGAATTGCCTAATGACTTGGAATTGGTGCATCCAATTTTCCATCTCTCCTTGTTGAAGAAATGTGTTGGTGATCCGGCATCTGTAGTGCCATTGGAGAGTCTTGGCATAATGGATAATCATTCTTATGAAGAAGTTCCGGTTGAGATCTTAGACCGTTAAGTTCAAAAATTGAGAAATAAGGAAATTGCTTCAGTGAAAGTTCATTGGAGGAAATAGATAGTTGAGGGTGCTACTTGGGAGGCCGAGCCGATATGATATCATGTTATCCTCATCCCTTTCCCTCGATTATTACTCTAGCTGGAGGTATTTAGTTTCTCATGGTTTACTCCTTTAGTATCATGTATGTTAGGTATTTCCATGATATCCTCATTTATGCATGTTCATGAAAAAAAAGCTTAATTTTTGAGAAAAATGAGTTAGTTGATTAATTTCCTCATGTTTATATGCATTTGTGTATAGACTTCATGATTGGATGTTTTCAACATGTTTTAGCTTTGAGTTGATGTTTCGTCCTTGGATACGTGCATTTATGTGATTTTATTCATGTTGGGCTATTAGGTTTGAGTTTCTATCTTCATGATGATGTTTTGAATATCATTCAAGGACGAATGTTCCCAAGAGGGAGATATTGTAACACCTGGAATAGAGAAGGCTAGAAAAGGGAAAAAACAGGCAAGTCACCAGCCCGTAGATGGGCCATGGGACTCTCCATGGAGTCCTTGATGGGACATAAAGGGTACTACGACCTGTTATGTGTTCGTGAAAGCTTGCCAGAGCTGCTAGGGCCAGCATCCCTCCCATGGAGGACTAGACAGCCCATGGTGAGGTTGACGGGCCGTGGTAGGGTTTGTCAATTAACCCACCAGGAAGGGGTTCCACCCTTGCGGCTGGTCAAGGACCACGACGGCCATAAAGGCTTGTAGTACCTTTGATGAGCTGCTAAGGTTGCCGTGGTAGTGCCATAATAAAGACCCTCAGTCAAGGGCCTCTTCACGACCCGGTTCACGGTCCGTGGAACTGTTGACGGGTCGTGAAGGCCATCGTCAGGTAGGTTTGGCACTGTTTTTAGTCAGGTCTTTGGGTCTTTTCCAAATTGTGTTAATTCAATGCCATGTCGTTTTACCCTTAACCGAAAGTCCTATATAAAGTTTTTTACCCACCAAAATCATCTATTCAATTTTTTCTCTCAATTTACCAAAATGAAGAACAAGTTCATCTTCCCCAAAATATTTCTCTCTCTCTTGAAGAAGGATTAAACCTAGGGTTTCAAGATCAAGTCTCCTATTGACCATTGCTTGTGGTATTTTAGTACTAAGGTATAATCGACTTTATCTATGGAACCATTTCCTCCATGGAGTTCCTATTTTCCCCAATTTTGATGTTAGAAATTCTCAATGGAAGTTAAGGTTTTCTTCTATGTTATGGGTTCCTTTCAATATTTATTTTTTGGATTGTTTCATAAAGTATGAAGCATGAATTGAGATAATCCAATGATTTTAAGATGAATCCCCAAGAACCCATACATACCCCATGTTTTCTAAGCTAAGATGATTAAGTTGGCTTATAGCCATGAAAGAAAAAGTTTATGAAAATATGAATGTTCTTATCAAAGTGATGAAAATGATCCAAGATGCTTTGAGAGTAAAGCTTATATATTGTTGTTATTCTTGTGAAAGGATTGGTCACATAATACTCAATACATGCATGTGAAAGGATTTTCTTACATAAGGATTCTTAAAGGTTGAGCGATTTTCTCAACTAACTTAGAATCAGGTTTATGAGCTATTCTAAAGAAAGTTAGATTGGATTGGAAATTTGAAGTTCCTTCCATGAAAGATAAGTCAATTTGAGAATTATGAATATTTCCTGGAATTTATGCTTAGCACCTAGAGGATACTGAGATGGAAGCTCTCGTATCTTGAAGCCGGTTTGTTAGTAGCAATCTACTTATTCCTTACCTATGTGCCACCATAGGATCATGGTACTAGATAGACAGGATTGTCTTAGATTAACATACTTATCCCTTACCTATGTTCCACCATAGGATCATGGTCTTAGATAGACATGATTGTCTTAGATAAACATTACCTAGTGGATCCACATAAGCTAGAACTTGAGGTTCTTACCTTGGCAAGTGAGAACACCCTTTTTCGGTGTGGGGCAGACACTGGATCCCATGTTATAGCTCACATGGTCTGTATGTCGGTTAAGGCTAATTCCCACACAAAAGACGAACTAAGGTTACTTAAAGAAGTATTTCCAAGTGTTCAAAAGAGAAGTTTTACTTGCATTTTACCATGACTATTATGATGTTTTCCAACCTTTTTCTTATGACATTAACTTGGTCTTTGCATGAGCATGAAATGGTCCATTTTAGCATGATTGATATCTATATGCATTGCTATTATACTTGGTACATTTTTGTACTAACACATATTCTTCTCTATATAGTTTTCTCCAATGTACGGTCTAACGTTATAGATTCTAATCCATATGGCTAGGAGTCACCTTGATCGTACTTATTAGTTGTGACACCTTATGTTTTGAGGACTAAACCTTTTATCGCTTTCAGTCTTTACTTTCAGATACCGTACGTGATGTCGGGGTTACGTCTCGGTCACTCTTGATGTAATAGATGGCTATTGAGACTTTGTAAACTTTTGCTTAATTTTATAAACTCTTTATGATATGACTTGTTTTTTAAATCTATTGATTTTCTATTACCTTATTTATGCATGCTAAATGGCTTGTGTAGGGCCTCTCGGGGTCCTATACGCCATGTTACTCCTAGGGTTAACCTAGGGTCATGATAGTTTGATGAACCATCAGACCTCCAACGAGCCATCAATCGTAGTGCCATACATGTAGGGTTACAACTATTCTTAGAAGAGCACACCATAGCCAAAGTGACTAACCGTCAGGCAAAGCATCGGAGGAGTTTGGAAATTACAGCTTTCTTATTTTTTTTAAAAAATTTCAAAATTCATGTAAATATAAATAATATTTTTAGGGTTTATTTTACTATCATATTTTTAGCAAAGAAGAAGAAAACAGTCCTAACTCCTCTCTAAAGGGTCCCTTATCATCAAAGCAAAGATATACAAGATTTCAACATGGTTTCACCCTCAGAATTTTCATAGATATTGTGTTACTTCTTTCCTTTTCATTGGTTGTGATTTGGAGGATTCTTCATAGTGAAGGAGTCTCGTTTTATAGGAGGTGTTGCTGCTGTTTGGAGGTAATAATTCACACCCTTCATTTTATTGTGTGAGTCTAAGTTATAGCTATGCTATATAAGCAAAAACACGAATAGACGGCTGGAAAATCATATATGGATAGTTATGTGATATTGGCCTATTTTAAAAGTATTTTCTGATGTTGTTGTTGCTGGAATTTTCAGAAATGATTTTTTTATATGTGATTGTTGTTGATATGAGCCTAGAAGAGAAGAAGAAGTATAGATGTGTAATTAATTGTAAGATAAATAAGTGTAACTTTGGTTCTATTATTGCATTGAAATTTTGAAATGGTTACTTCTTGGTTCAACATCTTGTGTTTGAGGGGATTGCTTGTTATTGAGGAGACTATTTGTTATTGAGGATACATGGTAAAATACTACCAGCTCCTTCAATTTTAAGTTAATGTTCTGCCCTTTTATTCTTTTATTGCTAATGAAGAGAAAGACATGATTCCAAACGTAATTATTGAACGAACTCACAGGATGGTGATCGGAAGCTGTAAGTTTGAGTTATTATGGTTATATTGAATAATTATAGGATTGTATTACAAATATTTTTTTCTAGCTTTAATGTTTTGAAGACTCATGGTTGGGATTTGGTTGTGGTTATTTTGGGGTGGGAAAGGAGGGGTGTGGCGATACGCTGAGTTTTTATTATTGTGCAGGGATAATCTATTTGGTTGTTCTTGACTATTGCGTAGTCCTCCACTTGTTAATAGTTGCTGCAAAAATTTAGGTTATGTCATTAATTTGGAGTTGTAATTTGGAGAAGAAAATGTAATGAAGCATACATTTAAAGAGGGTTTGGCGAGCTAATCACTCTGCTAGTAAGCTCTAAATTGCCACATTGACCCTAACATGTTAATATTTTGCCTGTAATGGTTGTGTGACATGATTTTCTATAGATCACATATTGTAAGAAAGAGGTACAATTCATACTAATACCGCAAGACCCAGAATTGAGGTATGTTAAGGCTAAGAGATGTACTTCCTTTTAGCGCGAATTTTGGAATCCTAAATCGTCAAATGTTGTTTTACTATTCTATTGCTAGAAAAACCTTTTGTGAAAGGTATTGAGATTGCAGCTGGCGTATTTTTGTGACTCCATTATGTTGCTATTCCACTCGTTCGGTTATATAGGGTATTCAGCATTTTTATGTCATTTTGTTGATTTTTCTTGACTATAGGTCCATGTGTACAAATTCTTATTCTTCTTTAGGTGTTGTAACTTAAAATATTAGGGATGAACAATATCAATTTTAAATCAGTCCTCCTTCCTTGCTAATTTATATTTTTTGAAAAAAATTAAAATAATACGTTCATCTCCAAAACTCTTAAATGTAACTCGTATGTAACTACTAAAGGACACGATTTTTGAAATACTTTCTTTTACAAACTACTAAGGAAACATATATATGAACTAAGTGAAGAACTTTAAGCTCTTTATGAACATCCTCATGCTTAAGTTACCCTTTTAAATCCATGATACGCGTTCCAGTTTGATCTGCAAGTATATCAGGTTCTACGAGACATTTACATATGATACAAAAGTTATTACGAGATTATGAGAACAAGAGTACCAATGGGCCAAGATTGGAAACATGATTATGGTAACACAAATGCATTATGAATCCATGACATGACATGCTATGCATTCTACTCCCGAGCTATAATCGGAAGGCATTGGGACTATTGCCTATATTTATACGTATGAGACACAGATGGCCACAAGTTGGCGAATATGATGTCGGTTCGCTACCGGAAGAGACCACCATTGCTAGCACTTAGTTGGGTATGCCATGCACTTTCATCTATATATATGTACTCACAACATACGAGCATAACATGCATATTTAATTTATGTAAGGTTGGATGTCAGCCATGGAGGCTATCAGAGTTTGTAGTTCATGTGGTATCTGTACTACCCTTTTTACAACAATTATTTATGATTCTACTTTCTGCCTTACATACTAGTACATTTTTATTTGTACTAACGTCCCGTTGCCTGGGGGCGCTGCATTTTTTTCATTTTTGCAGATCCAGATAGGGATTCTGATTGACCCCTCCGCTAGGATTCAAGGTTCAGCTATGAGTTGGTAAGCTCCACCTCTTCCTGGAGCTTTCATAAGATGCTTACTTTTGTTGTACAGTTTGGGCATAATCGGGGACTTGTCCTAACCAGTGACACTCTTAGAGGCTATTGTGGACACGATATTCTAGGTTTCTTTCTGCAGCTTCTAGTCTCCAACCACATAGGCTTGGCATGTATATATATGTATGTACGTATGTACATCTTCAGTTGTAGCCTCTTCGTCTAGATAGTAATTTATTAGCTTTGGCTTGTCTACCTTCGTCTATATAACTTGTTGTTATTCAAGTTATTACCTTAATTGTCGAGTCGTAGTATTTTAGATGTTATGCTGCCTACCCTTCTAGACCTACAATTGAATTAGTTGGTATGTTTCAGTGGCTTACTCGAATGCATAAGGTATCGAGTTCCAGTCACGCCTCCCCTAGTTTGGGGCGTGATAACAACTCTCTATTTCTGAGGGTTTGGAGAACTACTCTGAGATGACTACCATGCTCCTCCTCATTCCTCAAATAAATCAGAATGTCATCGATAAACACGATAATAAACATATCCAGATATGTCTTAAAGACTCTATTTATAAGGTCCATGAACGCTGCAGGAGCATTAGTTAGGACAAAAGACATAGCCAGAAACTCATAGTGACCATAACGAGTCTTGAATGATGTGTTCGGGATGTCACTTTATCTTACTCCCAACTGGTGACAGCCAGATCTAAGATCAATCTTAGAAAATCAAGTGGCACCCTGAAGTTGATCAAATAGATCATCAATTATCGAAAGGGGATACTTATTCTTTATAGTAACCTTGTTCAATTGGCAGTAATCAATATATATCCTAAGAGAAACATCTTTCTTACTAAAAAATAAGACTTGAGCTCCCCAAGGTAAGACAGTAGGTCAATGAAACCCTTATCAAGAAGATCTTTCAACTACTCTTTTAACTCTTTTAACTCAGCTAGAGCCATTATATATGGCGGAATGGAGATAGGTTGAGTATTAGGAAGAATATCTATACCGAAGTCTATTTCTCTCTGGAAAGACCTCTGGAAAGTCACTCAGAACTGGAACTAACTCAATAGGTGGTGTCTTAACACTAAAGTCATTAAGTTGGACTAAGTGATAGATTCACCCCTTGGAAACTAACTTTGTGGCCTTAAGGTACGAAATAAAATGACCTTAGGCACCGCTGAACTACTCCTCCACTCTATTACTATCTAATGAGGAAAGCGGAACTTAACTACTCGAGTTCTACAATCAACTGAGGCATAACAGGCATGAAGCCAGTCTATACGTAGAATGACATCAAAGTCTACCATGTCTAACTCGACTAAGTCAGCCATAGTGTCCTTGTGATTGATAGAAATGGTACAATCACGATAAACTCTCTCAGCTAGAATGGACTCGCCAATAGGTGTGTTAACACTAAAGGGATCAAGAAGTTTCTCGCGAAGAATATAAAAACTCATAACAATATACGGAATAATAAATGATAGACTCACACCTGGATCAAACAATGTATATACATCAAAAGTAAAGATGTTGATCATACCAGTGACAACATCTGGTGAATTCTCTTGCTCTTGAGGATGGGTAATATCATACAAACGGTTTTCTTCTCTATCTATCATTGAAGTAGCTCCTCTAGGTGCTGCTCTGTATGGTAGAGTCGTTGAAGAAGATTGGGCTATATTACATGTATTACCACTACCTTGCATGCTCTTAGGGCACTCTCTCATGAAGTGACCTAACTGACCACACTTGATGCATCTTGTGGAGCCATCACGACACGCTCCTGGGTGGTTCCTACCACACTTAGCACAAGTAGGGGTCCAGTTGGCCCATTGTGCCAAACAACCCTAAGATTGAGTAGGTCTAGCTCTGAAGTTTTGCGAATTCTAATTCCTGAACTCACATCTATTTTTTGGTGCATGTTCACTAGCAGATGATGGAGCAGGTCTAGTTGGCTTTTGTTTGAAAGATGACCGGTTCACATTATCGGCCGTTTGCTACCCAAACACATTACCTGTTGTCTTAGCCTTCTCTCTACGGAATGATGAGTCTGAGATTTTGACCCATTTAGGGTTTTGTTCTGATAGTTTAAGTGTTCTAAAATGCATAATTTATGATATAAACTAATGTTAAAACATTGATTTACAGTATGTAAACTAAGGAGCAAGGCAAGGACACTACCAGGAAAAAAGGAGCAAACAAGCTGAAGAAATGAAGAAATGTGATCCTAGTGATCTCCAAGACCACTCGGCGAACTGCCGAGTGGCTTTTAAGCTCACCCAAAGTTCTAGCATGCTATCCTTGGGGAAGAACCAATTTGGCGATAGGAATGGGTAGTTGGCGAATCTCCGAATGACTCCGCGAGGGAATCTTTGGTCGCTCAAAGTTATATGACCTGGAGGACTGATGGCCATTGCAAATTGCCGATGGAAGGAAGCAAAGGGTGGATAACCGACTTGTTCAGTGAGGCGCGACTTATTTCGCTCAATGGCCTTTCAGACCAAAAATTGGGCAACTATAAATTGGAATTTTAAATGAAATTAGGGAAATTACTTTTAGAGTTTCGATCCCCTAGTTTGAGAGTTAGAGTTTTCTCTTAGTTTTTGAGTTTCCATTGTAGACTTTGAGGATTTGCAAGCGGGTTTTTTAAATTAGTCAATTTGGACCATTGTAAAGTCTTGAGAACCTTACCCAGATTATGGCTAATGTATTTGGTAATCATTTTTCTCTTTTTATGATGTGTAGCTAAAACCCCAATTCTTGGGGTGTGATCATGTTTTTATTTATCTAATTATCTTATGGGTATTGTTGTTTAATGATGCAATAGCTGTTTTAATGTGGGTTTCATCATTAGTTGTGTTTTAATCTATGGGTTGTAGTTGCAAATGCAATTCTAACATAGAGTTCTTGGCTTTCTTGAGAGAGAGGTTTTGGAACCAAAGCTTTTGATTAATGATTGTAGGTATTGGGTTGATATGGGTTCAACTCGAGAGAGTGAATCCTAAACTCGATTCTACCTATCTAGCTCGAGAGAGTGGATACATTAAGGTTGTGGGTTGTTTATCTTTTCATGCTTGTCGAGGTTAGAGCGAACTCGCCTAAATCGTAATAATTGTTCGAGAGAAAACCATGCACTTATAGCCGACCCTACCCACAATGATTCAGTATATTATAGTTAAATTTCAATTACCCATACATCATAATTAACTTATAATCGATCATATCCCAAGAATTCCTCTTAATCATGTTGAAACTCCTGTTTTCGTATTTGTTTTAGCTATTAATTGCAAATCCAAACCCCCAATCTGACATTCATTGTGAAACTCTTAAACTTGTTTGTATGTTTTCGATAATTTCTATTCCTATAACCGCATAGACCACATTTATACTTCGTAATTGAATTCAAACATTGTACCACTCTATGAGGGTTTGACCCCAACTCTTCGTTAGATTTTATACTAGATAACGATCATCATTACACCTAGAATTGGAAGTGGTGTAATCAGATACATAAAGTCAAAATGACGCAGTTGCTGGGGAGTTGTGTTGTTTAGAATTCAATTATTGAAGTTGAATTGTGATATTTTTGTGTTATAGTTGAATCGACTTACTTTGTTTTGTGTTTGTGTTGATTTGTTTTTATCAGAGGAAGAAATGAGCGTGAACGGGAGAAATGGTACCCAAGTTGGCCACCAAAATGATATTTGAAATCTAAATGATGTGAATGACTCAATTTAATTGGGTGGTGTTGGTGCGATACGTCTACCTCCTATTGAGGGGAATGATTTCTCTCATCTTACAAGCACAATGCTACAACTCCTACAAATTAAAGGATTATATAGAGGGTTGGACCATGAAGACCCCCATGAGAATATTTGGAACTTCGTGGACGTGTGTGGTCCATTCTTGTTCAAAAATTTATCACAAGAATCAGTCCGTCTTCAGCTGTTCCCATTCTCTTTGATGGGTGAAGCTACCTAATGGTAAGCTGATTTACCAAGGAACTCCACACCAATTGGGATGAGCTGACCACAATGTTCTAGGTGAGATTCTTTCCCCCGTCAAAGATGATGACACTCTTAAATATTATCTAAGGTTTCAAACGCTTGGAGGGTGAACCAATGCACGAGACGTGGCTGAGATTTTAGAAGTTGGTACTTTAGTGTCCGACTCACTAACTGCCAAACCACCTATTGCTACAATACTTCTATAGGAATCTTGACTTGGTGAACAAAAGAGTTGCTGATCAACTTGTTTCTGGAGGTATAATTCAACAACCCTATGAAGTAGCGTCTCAACTCCTTGATGGCATGACCAAGATAAATAGAGCATGGAACACTCGTGAGAACCAGGTGTCTCCTCTCACTTTTAGGATGACAAAAGAGTAGATCGAGAAGGATCAAGAGAGAGACCAAAATATTGCCAAAATGATGACCCAACTTGATTTATTGTCAAAAAATGTGATGGGTAGTCGGTTGAAGAGTGTAAATGATGTGAATAGTGGTAGAGAAAACCTCGAAGAAGCACAATTTGAAGCGTTGTACAATAAGGAAGTGAACTTCCTTGCAAATCAAGGAGGAGGATTTCGTTCAAATTACCCAAGGCCAGGTGGAAATCCGGGATGGAATAGAGATGATGGATGGAGAGATCGTGGTAGGGAATGGCGTGCCACTAATGCTACTTTGAAGGAGAGAGATGGTGAAAAGGAAAAATGGACCCCACCTCATGAACGCCAAAAGCCTAAAGAGCAAAGAGCTGACCTGGAGAAACTTCCACACGGAAGACATGCTTGCACACATTCCCACTAAGGTAGAAGGGTCGGACAAAGTGTTGAAAGAGATGAAGAAGGATGTCTCAACTCTCAAGTAGATGGTGATTTCTCACTCAGTCTCTATTAACCAGCTCGAGACACAAATGGGTCAAATCTCGACTCATTTAAATCCAAGGCCAAAAAAAGGTTTTCCTAGTGACACAATGGCCAACCCCAAAAATGAATTTTGAATTGGTATTTTCGTTGTACCATGACGTTAAATAAGGCGCTTCTTGGGAGGCAACTAAGTTTTTTGATGTTTTCATTATTGCTTTTGAATAACAGGTATTGATTTTGCAGGATCGAAAAGTGAAAGTGTTGGAAAATAGGCAATTAGCGAGCTAAAAGTCCAATTGGTGACACGCCAAACAGTTCGGCATGTCGATTTGGACCACCGTTGGGACCACCCAGCTTGATGGGGAATTCTGTAAAACTCGAAGAGCCAAAAGCTCAGTCGGTGACTCACCGAACAGGTCGGCGAGCCCGACTTTGTCTGCGGTTTGAACCCTCAAATTGCTGAGAGTTCTGTATAATTGGTGATCCAAAATACAACTCGGTGCATAGCCAAGTGATTCGGTGGGCATGACTTACTCCACCGACTGGCGCGCGAATTGAAAGGTTTTAAAGGTCAAACGGTTTAAAATTTCAAATCCTTTCACTTTCCTACTTTTTAACTTCTGCATTCTCTCATCCGATATTAGTTCTTTAATATTTTCACATTTTTACTCTCATTTTATTGGGATCATTGCTCGGGATTGATTTTGGAATTCTTTGCCGCCTAGCATTTCAAATATATTTCGGCATAAAAGGTTGGATTTCCGAACCCTAAACTTAATCGTAGTTGAAATCAAATGCTTGTGATGTTTTGTTGATTGATAAATGTTGTCAATATAATTTTGATCATCGTATTGTAGTTTGTTTGCCTAATCTTAAATGAAATCGTAATTAATAGGCCTTAAATCTTAATTCCCGTGTCATTGCTTGTTATAATTGTGTCTAAATGATTGGGTTATGTTGAATATTTGGTGGGTCTAGTGGGGTGAAGTGTGAGTAACTCAAAATTGTGCCAAATGTCATATTTTTCCCTATGATGGAGCAGTTGACGTCATTCTTAAGGGCGAAAGACATCAATTGGCTAATTTTTGCCTAATCGTGGGAAGTACGAGTACTCCAAGGGCATGGGTAGTATGGAGCTTGCTTTAATTTCATAGTGTAAGTGTTTAATTTTGATTTCGTGGGCTGCGGGTTTTATTTTGAAGAGTTGGGTGAAAAACTGACACGAAGGGCCATTTGGCGAGCTGGAACGAGCTTGCCGAGTGGTTCTGCGGTTCTCCTAAGGCCCCCTAGATCGTCCTTTATTTCTCTGATTGTGATTTGTTGTTCTGTAACTTTCGGCGATATGCCTAAGCTCATTGAGTTCACTCGGCGACTTACTAAAAGTACTTCTTTATCGCTCTCTGTGCCCCTAATTCTTTAAAATGCACTATAACTTTCAGCGAGCTACATTTAGTTCACCGATTGGCGTCGACGATCCGCCGAATGGACCTTGACATCGCCGATTAGATTTTGAGCTTTTTTAAAAAAAACTCAAGAACTTTCGGCGAGCCTGGCCTGGCTCGCCAAAGTGGTTCGGTGACTTGTCGACCGGTTCAGTGAGTCTTCCTGCAGTTTATTTTTTGATGTTTTTCTTGACTATTTCTAAGTGTTTCTACATTGTTTTGTAGGAATGACTAGACCTAAAGTTGTTCGTAGAGACATGTCGCACCAAAAGCGAGAACATGGAGTTATTATTGATGAGGAAGCAGCTGCTTCTCAAGCGAAGGCAACTAAACTACCTCCAAAGAGAGGTAAAGGCAAGGGCAAGGTGCTGATAGTTGTGCAACCTGAGGAGGCAAGTTAAGACAGTGAGAGGGGTCTACGAGACACATCTCACCACATCTGACAGTGAGGGTGACTCATGATTCTTAGGCTTCTATCTACGAGCCTGAGGACAACCAATTATTACATGCTAGGAGAGCGGAGCTACGCTCCAAAGACATGAATGATCCATCTAGGATCCCAGTGCCTCTGACGGCTACCCCTTCAGCTTCAGCTCCAGTGCCTCCTCCAGCACAAGAAGTAGTACAGGCACCACTAGTGCAAGGTCCTCCTCCCCGGTCACTCAACCGACTAAATGCTAAGGATTCGAGAACAATTCTAGAGGAGAAGAGATTGTCCACAAATGGTGTGATGGACAGGTATAGAGAGGTATGGAACACTCTCAAGTTCCATAAGTTTAAGATTTTCACAAAACCCGGGGCCCCGTAAATTCGTACTTGTGTTCAAGAGTTATATTTGGGTTATAGAGATTTGGTGCGGAATGGGAAGAAAAAGGCTAGTGCCTTCAAATCGATAGATTTTGTGGTAGTTCGTGGCAAGAAGGTTAAATGTCGTTGTGCAGACATCAATGAGGTACTGGGTGCACTTATAATTTTATGCACTAGTACATTAATTTAGTCCAGAAAAAGACATTGGAGGACCTTAAGGGTTGGCTGGCACCCTTTATCGTTTACGCCACCCCGAGGTGGATAGAGAAAGGTGGACATATAGAGAAGAGGGATCTGAACGTGGCTCCCAAATACTGGTTCGAGTTTATCAGCAACACTATTATGTCGTCTTAGAATGAATCCATCCTCAGACACCCAAAGGCAGCCTGTCTAGGGTCCATCATTGCTCACCAGAAGCTGAATTTGGGGTTGTTGATAGAGAAGGGGATGTCCATGAGGGACAGGCAGAGACAAACCTCACTCCCATTCGATCACAGAGTTTTGCAAATGGGCCCGTGTTCTTAGAGATGAGAATACAGATGTGGAGGTGACACCTACCACTTCTACTGACATCTGGCATATAGAGGCCGAGTATTTACGAAATGAGGCTAATCAAAGGAGGGTAGCGCCGATGGATACCTCCCCGGAGGTTGATGTTGAGACATTACCAAAATAGGCGATCATGCCCCCTCAGGCTAGTGGGCCTTCAGGTACTTCTCGACCTACTTCTTATGAGACTCCCGCTTCATCTGTTGCACCCCCTCCCCCTAGATCTTCTACTACTGTTGTGTCTGCCTCCCAACCTCCTATCACCCGAGCGATGTTTTACAAGATGGGCCATTTGGCATAATCTACAGATGTGCGTGCCTCCCGGGTAGAGGTCAATATTTCTGGGATGATAAAGTGGGCTATTGCTGCTCCCTTATCCCCCCCATTAGGGATGAGACGAGGGAGTATTATGTACAGATTGAGAGTTAAATGTTGGTGTTAGATTCCTTTATTGTTAGGGTAGAGGATTGTGAGAAAAGCCAGGGTGCTACATATACTGTCACGGCCTTGAAGGCCGACATTGTTGAGCTACGTAGAGATGTGGACGAGCTGAAGTCCACTGATATGTCCATGTTCTTTAGCACTATGGAGATCCCAGATGTCCCGAGCACCGATGTTCTAGCTTGTTCTGATGTGCCTCCGACTGCTACCGGAGATGAGACTAGAGCGGATGATGATGATGTTGAGTCCGAGGCCAAGACAGATGAGGAGCAGCTTGGTGTTCGTGAGGAGATAGTGTATGAGGATATGGCCATCTTGGAGAGTGTTATGTTTGAGACTGCTAGACAAGCATCACTCCGAGACACTTCCATGGTGGGCTCCAATGGAGCCAAGCATGCTGAGATACCGGGCACTGATTCCCCTACAGAGGGAGTGACTGATATGCAGACTTCACCCAAGGCCTAGCCTGGCAAGATGATCTTCTTACCTCATTTTCTGTTCATTTTCAGACTGTTTTTATTTTTAGTTGCATTTGAGGACTACTACGTATTTTGTTGGTGGGGTGAGGTATTTCCATACCTACCTCTTGTGGGCTGTTTTGTGAATATTGACTTGATTCTGATTATGTTCTATGAATATTAGAGCTTATTGGTTTATATATATATATATATATATATATCTTGGTTGTTGATAAATTGTGGCCCATTGTTTTAATTGGAGATGGTTTTGGACCAAATTAAAAAATTTTGCCACCTCTTTTGTGTGTGCTTGTGGTTGTTCTTGTGCCAATTTGACTGTCGGTTGTGGTCAATACCAATGAGTTGAATAGTGCTCTTAATTGAACAAAATGAATGTGTAGCTACAATGAGGCAAACTAAGTTGCATAGGCAATATGTGAACTTTTAGCATCTCGTTTTGACTAGCTGATTGGTGATTAAGTCTTTTGTGATGAACATTGCACGCTAACTGTAAAGTATGGAGTCTTGTTTGATAATTGTACCAATGCCTTGTGTGGTGAGTTGTCTTGAACATTGTGCTTGATGACACTTAGAAGTTTCCCCATTGGTCCGATTGGTTGAGTGAGGCAATAAATTGAATGATCATAGGCAAATTTTTTGAAGAGTGAGCCAATTTGACAATATACCTCTTTGTGGGCAACCTTGTGAGATGTGTGAACCTTACTTGGCACCTTTTGAGCCTATCCTTTTATTGGAAGAAATCTGAATAACTTTGACCTCTTTATCCAATCACCCATAACCTTCATGAAGTATCGATTCATTTGAATATCCAACTTAGCCAAAAGCCTAAGCTGGGGGTGCGGTGAAAAAGAAGGAAAGTCAAGAAGTGGGAAAAATTCTCCCTTTGATGGATTGTTTTGAAAAAGATAGAACCCTTCCATGTAAAAAAAAAAAAGAGAAAAGAAAAAGACTAAAAAAAAATCAAAAATTATGAAACAAAGTGTGTGAAAATAGTGAAAAAATGGGGTATCCGGTGATTCATGTTTAGTTGAATAATGGGGTAGATTATAAACATGTTGAATGTGAAAGAGAATGAGAAAAAGTGATTTTCAGGCCATACTTCATGAAGGTAGAAGCCACTAAGCCTAAATGACCATACCTTTACATTCAACACCATTACAATCCTTAAAAAGACCTTTGTAATCATTAGTAAGCTGAAACGAATGTTGATTGGAAAATAAGGGAAAACATGTGGGTGGATTCATGCATGTTGATCTTAGGCATATTTATATGCCTAAATAGTCGAAATTGGCCCACGAAGTGATGATGTTTGATGACGATCTTGAGTTATTAGCTTGATTTTTAGTTTAACTTGTGATGATTGCATACTTACACACGTGATTAGTTGTTTCAGGAAATCTTGACGGAATATGGATGGGGAAGATGGAAGAAGGAGTAAGGCGATGCAGGAAAATGGCTAAGGCAAAAAAAACCACCAGTTGCTGGCGCACGGGTTGGCACGGCGCCATTGGTGGTACTTCAAAGATGCCTCTCAGGCGCGCTGAGAGGCGCGGTGCGCCAAGGCCCAACATTATGGGGCCTGTTTGAGGCGCAATAAGGGACGCGACACACCACCTGTTTTCCGATTTTTCTAGATTTTAAATATTAATTAGGAGTTCTTATTTGTGTAGGATTGGTTTCCAACTCCCCTTATTCTTATAAATAGATCCTTAGGCCTCCATAGTGAGGGTCGGACGTTTGTGTTTAGTGTGCAAGGGCAAGAATACAAGTTTGTAATCCTTTAGCTCTTCTATTTTTCCGAATTTTGTATGAACGTTTATCTATTATTGATTTCTAATAGCATGAGTAGCTAACCGCCTTAGTTTTGGGGCTGTAGCTATGAATTATGTGTTGAATGTTTGAGGCTTTATGAATTGATTTTTGGTTGTCAATCCAAATTACTTCTATATTCTTTTTTTACTATTTTATGCTTGCGCACCATAAAATAAATCTCGTGTCTAATCTTAAAATTGAACGAGGAGAGGTTAGATAGACCAGAGAATATAGAGAGTTCGGTCCACCCATTAGATTGAGGTGATTAGTGTTCAGGAGTGACGCCCAAACGAACACCTTGCTTGGTTACGAAATAGGATGAAATATACATGCTTGCCAGTTAGTTTATTTATCCCCGCTCAATGATGTAGTTAGATGGCTAACTAGGGTAAGCGGCGAGTGGTGAACCACCCGAACCATACTATCAACCTTATAAACCAGTAATTTGACAACTGAAGTGAATTCTAAGCTAATGATATGATGCATGATATTCAATGTATGTTGCAGCCCTGTAATTGTGTTTAAACTTGCTTGAAACATATTAACAAAGTCGTTCACTATAGGTTACTTTTATTTAGTGCATAATTATTAGTAAGTACTTAACTAAATCATCAACTCTTGAAAAGTTATTTGCTTACTTTTAGTTGTAGAGTTAAGTGAATATAAGTTGATCATAAGTCCCTTGGGAACAATAACTCGTTTCTTAAATTATCTATACTACTTGTGCGACCATGTACACTTGTGTGTATTTTGGGGAGCAACAAGTTTTTGGCGCAGATATTAATTACTTGATCTTAGCTTGTGTATTGCATGTACTTGATTTTCAGGTCTGGCTCAGAAAGGAGATCTTGTCGTACCTTACAACTAATCGGAAAGAGTTTTACGCCAGTGCAGAAAAATGAACCAGGGACGCCAAAGAGAATTGGGGTTAGGTATTCCGAGAAACTTTGATGATGATAATCAAGAAAACGTGAATAACCCAAGGAACCCAAATAACCAAGGAATACCGCCGATTGTTCTTGCAAGACCAGTCCGTGATGTGGCAGTCCCACTCACAGCCAACTTGGCATCCAGTATTAGGAAACCTCCACCGGAGGGTAGATTTGAACTAAATCAAAGCATGGTGCAGATCCTCCATACTAATGGGCAATTCACTGGTCTCCCTCATAAGGATCCTCAAGTCCATCTTAGGACTTTCATAGACATCACCAATACATACATCCCAATTGGAGTCTCATCAGACTATGTAAGGTTGACTTTGTTCCCATAGTCATTGTTAGGAGCTGCAAGACGTTGGTTAGACTCTGAGCCACCAAACTCCATCACCACTTAGGATGATCTAGCAAAGAAGTTCCTGAGTAGATTTTTCCCATCCAAGAAAATTGCGAAGTTGATGGGGGAGATAATAAACTTTGTTCAAAAGCAAAGGGAGGACATGTACCAAGCATGGGCACGTTTCAAACAAATGTTGATTGCTTGCCCACACCACATTCAAACCAATGAGGTACTTGCTCAAACTTTCTTTGAAGGTTTAGATTATAATGCTCGTTCTCTTCTTAATAGTGCAGCAGGAGGACAAGCCCTATCCATAACAAGTGAAGAGTTCTTCGCCCTACTTGATAAACTTTTAGAAGGGAACTAAGGGTATGAGGGGGAAATGTCTAGAACCCCCACCCAAAAGGCTGCAGGGATCTTAGATGTAGATCAAGCTACTGCCATAAATGCCAAATTAGATGCAATGCAATATAACATTACATTGCAATTTAAACAAATAGCACTAAATCAGGCTTCGATAAACGTAGTACAACATGCAGCAAACTAGTGCGAGGTGTGTGGTAGTGGAACTCATGAAACCGAGCAATGTGAGGCAAACCCGGATTCCGTAAACTATGTGGGTAATGCGCAAAGGGGTGGAGTGCAACAAAATTATGGTAATACTTACAACCCTAGTTGGAAGAACCATCCTAACTTCTCATGGGGTGGGAACCAAAACCAAAATCAGGCGCAAGGGGTTAACCAATACCGTTCTCAAGGGGCTGGGCAACAATACTACAATCCTAACCAAAGCTCAAATTCTAGTGTACCAAAAGAGGGGATGACAAATGAAGAACTACTCCAAAAGCTGATGACTGAAATAGGGACCAAATTAAATGCTAGAATAGATAAGCAAGATGAGAACATTAGAAACATCCAGATGTCCCAAATGAGTTTAGAGAAACAAGTTGCGCAAGTGGCTAATTCTTTGAACTTGAGTCCCCAAGGTGGGCTGCCCGGTGATACTGAGCCCAATCCAAAGCAATTGCATGTGGTAAGTACCAGAAATGGGCTACAATTAGAGGAACTAGCTCCAAATAAAAGAGACACTGAGGTATCAAACAAAGAAAAGAAGGTGGAAGAGGTAGTAAAAAGCTCCAATATTGAGGTACCCGTTCCTCAAAAGAAATTACCACCTCCATTTCCACAGAGGCTGAAAAAGAAGAATGAAGATGAATGCTTTGGTAAGTTTCTCTCTCTCCTTAAACAAGTTCACATTAATCTACCTTTGGTTGACATTTTGCAGGGTATCCCGAAGTATGCTAAATACGTGAAGGACATAGTGGCCAGCAAGAGGAGACTCACTGAATATGAAACTGTAGCACTTACTGAGGAGTGCAGCTCAAGGATCCAAAACAGACTGCCCAAAAAGTTAAAAGATCCGGGTAGTTTCACTGTGCAGATTACAATTGGGCAAAGTGTTCATGCCCGAGGGTTGTGTGATTTGGGGGAAAGTATAAATTTAATGCCTCTATCTTTGTATCAAAAGCTTAGGTTAGGTAGTCCAAAGAGAACCACTGTCATTCTCCAAATTGTAGATAGATCCATTGCTAGGCTAGAGGGGGTGGTAGAAGATGTCTTAGCGCAAGTAGGTTCATTGATTTTTCTAGTAGATTTTGTGGTCTTAGACTTTGAACCCGATTTTGAAGTTCCATTCATTTTGGGAGGACCTTTCTTGGCCATGGGTATGGCATTGATTGATGTAGCAGCTAGTCAACTAACCATGAGGGTACATGATAAGGTAGAGGTATTTGATGTCTACCGAGCTTTAAAATTACCTGCTATTTATGAAGAGTTGTCTGCTATTACTGTGGTTGATCGCATAGTAAAGTCACAGTTAGTTTTCCCCGAAAACCCCTTAGAAAGAGTGTCAGTGGGTCAACAGTTAGAGGGAGATGCTGAAGCTCAAGAGACTGAATCATGCTTAAATCTAGCAGTAGTAGAAACTCGTAGGACTCAAGTGGAGTCCTTAGATCGTGAGTTAGGGCCCCCTCCAACACCATCAATTGAAAAGCCTCCTAAGTTGGAGCTAAAAGCCTTGCCGGCGCACCTAAGATATGCTTATTTGGGTACTAATGAAACCTTACCTGTTATACTTTCTGCAGAATTGTCTGATTTACAGGTTGAGGTGGCACTGAGAATCTTGAAGGGGAGGAAGAGAGCAATTGGATGGAAGATGACTGATATTCATGGGATTAGTCTGGCGTTAGGTATGCACAGAATTTACATGGAAGAGGATCACAAACCAAGTGCCCAACATCAACGTCTTCTAAATCCTTTGATGAAAGAAGTGGTAAGAAAGGAAGTGATAAAGTGGTTAGATGCTGGGATTGTTTACCCAATCTCTGATAGTAAGTGGGTAAGTCCGGTGCAATGTGTTCCCAAGAAGGGAGGTATGACTGTGGTAAGGAAAGAAAAGAATGAGCTAATTCCTACTAGAACAGTGATTGGCTGGCGAATTTGTATGGATTACCAAAATCTTAATGATGCTACCCGGAAAGATCACTACCCTGTTCCCTTTATTAATCAAATGCTTGACAGGTTAGCAGGGCATGAGTACTATTGTTTCCTAGATGGCTATTCAGGTTACAACCAGATCTTGATTGCACCCGAGGATCAAGAAAAGACCACATTCACTTGCCCATATGGTACATATGCTTTCAAACGCATGCCATTCGAACTTTGTAATGCACCGGCGACTTTTCAAAGGTGTATGATGGCTATTTTTCATGATATGGTAAAATACTTTGTAGAAGTATTCATGGATGATTTCTCCGTCTTTGGGAAGTCTTTTGAGGTATGTTTCCGAAATCTTGATAGAGTACTCGCTAGATGTGAAGACACTAACTTAGTTTTAAACTGGGAGAAGTGCCATTTTCTAGTAAAAAAGGGGATAGTGTTGGGGCACAAGGTGTCTAAATCTAGGTTGGAGGTTGATAAGGCTAAAGTAGAGGTTATTGAAAAATTGCCCCCTCCCATTTCTGTAAAAGGTGTGCGTAGTTTTCTTGGTCATGCAAGTTTTTACAGGCGATTTATCAAGGATTTTTCCAAGATATCAAGACCCATGTGAAGCCTTCTGGAGAAAGAGGTGAAGTTTGACTTTGATGAGATGTGCTTAAAAGCTTTCGAGATGCTGAAGAAGAACTTAATTGAGGCTCCCATCTTAATTGCCCCTAATTGGGAATTACCATTTGAACTCATGTGTGATGCAAGCGATGTAGCAGTAGGTGCAGTGTTGGGACAAAGAAAGAATAAAGTGTCCCACTCAATCTATTATGCAAGCAAGACTCTTGACTCTACTCAAGCAAATTACACAGTAACTGAGAAGGAGATGGTGGACCTAGTGTTCGCCTTCGACAAGTTCAAATCATATTTGGTAGGTACTAAAGTGATTGTTTTTACTGACCATGCAGCTATTAGGTACCTATTCAACAAGAAGGATGCTAAACCAAGGTTGATTCGGTGGATATTATTTCTCCAAGAATTCGACCTCAAAATCAAGGATAGGAAGGGTACGGAGAATCAAATAGCAGATCACTTATCTAGGTTGGAGGATTTTTCACATATGAATGGAGGTGAGCAAATTCGGGAAGAGTTTCCGGATGAACAATTAATGGAATTGGATATCTCTCAAGTGCCATGGTATGCAGACATAGTGAATTTGAGAGTAAGTGGTGATTATCCTCAGGGTGCTACCACCCAACAAAAGAAAAAGCTTAACCATGATGACAAGTTCTACATTTGGGACGAACCCTTCTTGTTCAAGCAAGGGGTAGACCAGGTAGTGAGAAGGTGCATTTTGGAGTATGAGGTTCACAAAGTGCTGGAAATTTCTCATGCTAGCCCATATGAAGGTCATCATGAAGGAGAGCGCACTGCTCATAAGGTACTACAATCTGGTTTCTTTTTGCCCTCGCTATTTAAAGATTATGTTGCTTTTGTGAAGGATTGTGATAGATGCCAAAGGTTGGGTACTATTTCAAGACGACATGAGATGCCACTAAGTAACATTCTAGAGGTGGAAATTTTTTATGTGTGGGGTATTGACTTTATGGGTCCATTCCCACCATCAAGTGGAAACCAATACATTCTTGTGGCTGTGGATTATGTTAGAAAATGGGTTGAGGCTATCGCTCAGCCTTCCAATGACTCAAGGGTGGTGATAAAGTTCATAAAGAAGCACATCTTCACTCGCTTTGGCACGCCAAGGGCAATCATAAGTGATGGAGGTAAGAATTTCATTAACCATCTTGTTAAGAACCTTCTTGCTAAGTATGGTATTCGCCATAAGGTTTCGATAGCTTACCATCCTCAAATAAGTGGCCAAGTGGAGGTGTCCAATAGAGAGGTAAAGCAAATTTTACAGAAAACGGTGAATGCGCAGAGGAAAGATTGGGCTGAGAAGTTGGATGATGCGTTGTGAGCATATCGGTCTGCGTACAAGACACCCATAGGGACTTCTCCCTATCACATAGTATTTGGAAAAGCATGTCACCTTCCGGCGGAATTAGACCATCAAGCTTATTGGGCGATTAAGAAGTTGAACTTGGACACCGAGCTAGCTGGTAAAAAGAGAGTGAACCAACTGCATGAACTTGAGGAGTTTAGGCTCTACGCGTATGAGAATGCCAAACTATACAAAGAAAAGATGAAGAGGTGGCATGACAGGCACATAGTGGCTCGTACTTTCAATCCGGGAGACAAGGTATTACTCTTTAACTCTAGACTAAGGTTGTTCCCAGAAAAACTCAGGTCAAAGTGGAATGGCCCGTTCAAAGTGATTAGAGTGACATAGCATGGGCCAGTTGAACTTCAAGGTGAGAGGGTCCTACGTTCTTGGTCAATGGGCAAAGAGTGAAGCACTATTTTGGTAAAGATTCGGATCGTGATCGGGAGGTTCTTGAGCTAAATGATGAATGATCTAAGATGTGTCGTGCCGCGACGTTAAATCAAGTGCTACATGGGAGGCAACCCATGAACAATGTGTAATAGATAGGGAGTTCGTGTTTGAAATTTTGATTTTTAGCATAGTTTTAATTCATAGAATCTAGGAAGTTCTTTTAGTTCTTAGTTTTAGTTCAATTGTATTTTTCATTCTTTGTAACTTAGTCTGTAATCGCGCAAAAAAAATGATGAACAAGAAATAAAAGGCAAATGTGGAGCAACAAAGAGGGTACATAGCCATGAAATGTGTACTAAGAGGACAAAAAAAGTTATGAAGGAGATTGTTGGCTAAGTAATAACATGTGTATTTGGGAGGTTTAGTCACTGAAATGATTCCCAAATATTCCTTCCCTTACCTTAAGCCGACATTACAACCAAATGAAAGTCCTCTTGATTCCTTGAGAAATATAATGCAAAAGTAAGAATACACTATGGGCAAGCTTATGGTATGTTGAGGAAAGCAAGAAATTCTTTTGTGAGAGTGAGTTATTTGTTTGAAAGATAGGCCTTATTGATTTTGATATTGCTTGAGTGAAAGGCTTTACTAAACATAAACAAGTGAGGGCATTCACGGCATGTGTAAGATTATCTAATTGATGTGTGGTATGAGTTTGCATTAGCCCGGAAAAATAACAAAAAATTCATTCTTTGAGCATGTGTACTTGGGATAAATGTTGTGAATTGTTGCATCCAATGTACACTACAAGATCATGATTAAATATGTTTGGTTGGTTTTGAGGTGGGTTGATAAAGCCAAGCGTTGTGAAAAAGAGTCGATAGTTTAAAGATCGTTTGAGGACAAACAAAATTCTAAGTGTGGGTGGTGATCTTAGGCATATTTATATGCCTAAGTAGTCAAAATTGACCCACGAAGTGATGATGTTTGATGACGATCTTGAGTTATTAGCTTGATTTTTAGTTTAACTTGTGATGATTGCATACTTACACACGTGATTAGTTGTTTCAGGAAATCTTGAAGGAATATGGATTGGGAAGATGGAAGAAGGAGCAAGGTGATGCAGGAAAATGGCTAAGGCAAAAAAAGCCACCAATGGCTGGCGCACTGGTTGGCACGCCGCGCAACTGGTGGTACTTCAGAGACACCTCTCAGGCGCGCTGAGAGGCACAGCACGCCAAGGTTCAACATTATGGGGCCTATTTGAGGCGCGACACGCCACCTGTTTTCCAATTTTTCCAGATTTTAAATATTAATTAGGAGTTCTTATTTGTGTAAGATTGGTTTCCAACTTCCCCTATTCTTATAAATAGATCCTTAGGGCTCCATAGTCAGGGTTGGACGTTTGTGTTTAGTGTGCAAGGGAAAGAATTCAAGTTTGTAATCCTTTAATTGTTCTATTTTTCCAAATTTTGTATGAACGTTTATCTATTATTGTTTTCTAATAGCATAAGTAGCTAACCGCCCTAGTTCTGGGGCTGTAGCTATGAATTATGTGTTGAATGTTTGAGGCTTTATGAATTGATTTTTGGTTGTCAATCCAAATTACTTCTATATTCTTGTTTTACTATTTTATGCTTGTGGACCATAGAATATATCTCGTGTCTAATCTTAAAATCAAACGAGGAGAGGTTAGAAAGACCAGAGAATATAGAGAGTTCGGTCCACCCATTAGATTGAGGTGATTAGTGTTCAGGAGTGATGACCAGATGAACACCTTGCTTGGTTACAAAATAGGATGAAATATACATGCTCGCTAGTTAGTTTATTTATCCCCGCTCAACGATGTAGTTAGATGGCTAACTGGGGTACACTTGCGTGTATTTTGGGGAGCAACACATGTGTTCGTGTTTTTGAGTGTGAGACTTGTATGTGATTCCGGGACCTTAAATTTTTGAGGAATTTTGTGTGAATATGGAATCATCTTTGTTGTGAGGGCATTTGAGTACCTTTGTAGAGCTTGAACTTGCACTTGAAGAAAGCATTGTGAGCTTGAGTACACTTGATAATGATGAGTCTCAATTTGAATCTTTGAGTACACAATTGAGAATTGTATGTGTAGTTTGAACCTTCGGCGTGCATTCATGTTGAGTCTTAAGCAGCAGTTTTTGTATACATTCTTGTTGAACCGATTGATCTTGAGTTTTACTTGAGGACAAGCAAAAGTTTAAGTTGGGGGTGTTGATGAGTCTGAGATTTTTTCTCATTTAGGGCTTTGTTTAGATAGTTTAAGTGTCCTCAAATGCCTACTTTATGGTATAAACTGATGTTAAAGCATTTATTTGCAGGTATGTAGACTAAGGAGCAAGGCAAGGACACTACCGGGCAAAAAGGAGCAAACAAGCTGAAGAAATGAAGAAAAGCGATCTTGGTGATCGCCAAGACTACTCGGTGAACCGCCGAGTGGCTCTTTAGCTCACCCAAAGTTCCAGCATGCCTGCCCTGGGGAAGAACCAACATGGAGACAGGAATGGGCAGTCGGCGAATCGTCGAATGACTCCGCAATGGCAACTTGGATCGCCCAAAGTTACAAGACCTAGAGGACTGATGGACATTGCAAATTGGCGATGGAAGGGAGCAAAGGGCAGATCGCCGACCTGTTCGGCGAGGCATGACTTATTTTGCCCAATGGCCTTTCAGGCAAAAAATTGGGCAATTATAAATTAGAATTTTAAATGAAATTTGGAAAGTTCCTTTCAGAGTTTTGATACCCAAGATTGAGAGTTAGAGTTTTCTCTTACTTTTTGAGTTTCCGTTGTAGACTTTGAGGATTTCTAAACTTAACTTTGAGGATTTGCAAGTGGATTTTTGAAATTATTCAATTTGGACAATTTTAAAGACTTGAGAACCTTTACCCAAATCATGGCTAATGTATTTGGTAATAGTTTTTCTCTTTTTATGATGTGTAGCTAAAACCCCAATTCTTGGGGTGTGATCATGTGTTTATTTGTCTAATTATCTTATGAGTATTGTTGTTTAATGATATAATTGTTGTTTAATGTGGGTTTGATCATTAGTTGTGTTTTAATCTATGGATTGTAGTTGCAAATGCAATTCTAACATAGAATTCTTGGCTTGCTTGAGAGAGAGGTTTTGGAATCAATACTTTTGATTAATGATTGTAGGTATTGTGTTGATATGGGTTCAGCTCCAGAGAGTGAATCCTAAGCTCGATTCTACCTATTTAGCTCGAGAGAGTGGATACATTAAGGTTATGGTTGTTTATCTTGTCATGCTTGTTGAGGTTTGAGAGAACTCATCTGAACCATAATAGTTGTTCAAGAGAAAACTATTGCACTTATAGCCTAGCCTACCACAATGATTCAACAAATTATTGTTAAATTGTAATTACGCATATAGCATAATTAACTTATAATCGATCATATCCCGAGAATTCCTCTTAATCTTGTTGAAATCCTTGTTATCGTATTTGTTTTAGCTGTTAGTTGCAAATCAAAACCCCCCATCTGACATTCGTTGTCGAACCCTTAAACTTGTTTGTATGTTTACGATAATTTCTATTCTTATAACCGCTTAACCTACTGCACATGGATCATAAGCCTTTCTTTATCTATGTCCCCTATCAGCATATCAGCCTTACCCTATTTGCTTGACAAACGAGATAACCCAGATACAAACAAGCTCATCCTGCTTCTCATATGAGCAGTCATCTCTGGAGCATAGCGGGACAGTTGAGTGAACTTGAGGCTGTACTCATTCACACTCATGGATTCCTGCTTAAGAGTAAGAAATTATCTTACCTTTGCCTCTCTCAGCTCATGGGGAAAGAAACACCCCATGAAGGAACTTTCAAACACAGCTCAGTTCACAATTGGTGTCCTTTCATCTCTACTCTTCTTCAACTGGTCATACCAAATCCTTGCAATACCTTTGTGTTGGTATGAAGCTTATTCCACACGGTATTAATCTACAACAAGCATCACCTCAAATAATTTTTGCAGTTCCTTCACAAATTTTTCCGGATCCTAAGTAACACTTGATCCTATGAAGACTGGAGGATTCATCCTCAAGAACTCACGAATCCTAGAAGAATCAGCCACATCCTGACGAATTCCTCTCTGTTTCTCAGCTTGGTTTGTCACTACTTGACTCAACATCCGCATAGCATCCCGTAACTTAGCATTAGTGACCTCTCCTTGGTATTGCACTTCTGGTGTATTAGGGAACCCTTGATCCTGAGGATCAACATTTCTCCTACTAGGACATCCTCGAATAGCTCTTCGGGAGGCATGATCTAAAAGATACGCGTGATGAGTCCACAAATTGGACTCATTTAGGGCTTTATTTTAATAGAAATAGTGTCCTCAAATGATTATTTATTCTAAATATCTAATGAAAACACTTACGTTTCAGTTATTTGAAGTTTTAGTGGAAGCATGGACACTTAGGCGCAAAAAGGAACAAAAAGGCTGAAAAGAACGAAGAAGCTGAAGCCTGAGAATCGTCAAGCATGCTTGGTGATTCACCGAAGGGACGCACTCCGCCTTTTGTTCCAGTACGCGAAGCCCTAAAGGAGCAGGATAAAAAAGGCGATGAAAGGAGCAGTCGGTGTTTCACCGAATAATTCCACGCAGCAGTACTATGTCACCCAATGACACAGAGCATGACGATGCTGAAGACTAGTGCAAGACGGCGACGAACTACACCAAAGGGTGAATCACTGAGTTAATTGGTGATTCCGACTAACCTTGCCGAGCGATCCTCCAACACTATTTTCTGAAGTCTATAAATACTAAACTTTTTATTAATTTTTAGAGAGTCGGACCATTATTATAATTTTCACAATAGAATAGTACTTTTTTGATTTTTTTTTCTCTAAGCTTGAGAGGATTTTGGAGACTTGAAGGAGAAGAGGGTTTTCATCTTCAAGATTTAGAGTTGGGTCTCTTGGATTCTTTATTCTTGGCCTGTAACAAGACTTAAATCTTCATACACATTAAGACGTAAAATCATTTAGGTATAAATTTCTATCTCTTGTTCATGTCTAGCTAAAACCCCCATTCTTGGGGTGTGATTTAGCAAATATGTGTTGATATTATTGTTGGATCTTGTTAGCTGATAGGTTAGATTTATTTTAATGGTGATTTCACCTAGTGGTTGTGGTTTAATTTAATGGGTTTTTAGTTGCAAATAAAAAACCACCCATGTGTTTTTGGGTTGCTCAAGAGAGAGGTCGCGAAACCAAGATTGCTAGACTGATGGCCTAAGGAGTGGGTCGACATGAGGTTCAGCCTGAGAGGGTGAGCCCTAGTCCCATATCCTAACACTTAGCTCGAGAGAGTGAGTAGGGTAAGGCGTAGGCTGGCCTTCATGTGGCAGATGGGTGTCCGAGAGGAACCCATTTGAAACGACGTAAGTTGCCTGAGAGGGAACTTATTTCCATCTAAAGCTTAGACTAGTCAATCTTACCTTGGAAATTTCCTATCGAAAGCATGTACTCATCGATTTATATCAATTTATATTGCGGTCACACCCCAAGAATTTCTCCCCATACTTGCTCTCCCCTTTTAGTTTTGTTGTTTTTATTACACTTGTGACAAACCCCATATGATATTTGACACATTTGCGTCACCCTTTTAATTTACTATGTTTTTATTCGTTAATGTCTTTAGCTACGACTAAATAGAACTAAATTTTATTTTTCTATTAATTCTCAAAACCACTCTCTTGGGACACGACCCCAACCCTTGGTTGGGTTACTATATTATCAACGATCGTAGCCACTCGTACCGTAGGTTAGTGTCGTTGGTCACGACAAGCATCAAAATGGCGTCGCTGCCGGGGAGTGGTGTTATTTGAGAATTTTTAGATTAGTAGAATTTTTGTTCTTCTTAGTTGTAGTTTACTAACTTAATATTTAGTTTTGTTTCGTTGGTTTGTCAACATCCAAATAGGGTAAGTAAGCCTGGTGAGCAGTACTCAAGAGCTAATGGAGTTTCCTCCATTAGAGGTAATGATGTTTCGCGATCGTATCCTCACCTTCAAGCAATTGGAAGGTGAAAGGATCCATGAGACATGGGAAAGATTCAATGAACTGCTAACTCAATGCCCCACTCATGGAATTCCCGGTACGATCCTCCTTGATTTCTTCTACCTAAGTTTTGGCTCCGGAAACAAGATGTTGGTTGACCAAATCCTTCCTGGCGGGATGTTAAAGCAGCCGTATACAATAGCAGTCCAACTGCTTGACAATATGGCTAAAATGAGCCGAGAGGTTGAAAAGGATTTCTTGATGACCGCACTGATGATTCAAATGGATGAGTTGAAAAGAATTATGTTGAAGGTCGAAGCTCAGTGCAAAAGGAAGGATAAATACATTCCCCCTCATAATAGAAGAAATAATGAGAATAAGGAGATCAAACGCATCGAGGGAATGCTCTCAACAATTCTCCGCAAGTTGACCGAGCAAGACAAAGATCTGGAGGGATTGAAAGAAGACATCGAAGGAATGAAATGAATTATTTGGTCTTATTCCAAAGCTGTCCAACTGCTCGAGGACCTGATGAGTCATGCATTGCCTCAACTCCATCCGCAGAGAAACAGGGGGTGGCCTAATGAGGATATGGTCAACCCCAACAATGAAACTTGAGCAATGACTTGCATCGTGCCACGACGGTAAATAAGGTGCTTCTTGGGAGGCAACCCAAGGTTGTAAATGACTAGGTTTTTGCTTTGATGATAATGGTGCGTTGATGTTGTAGGTTAAAGTGAAGGAATTGTAGAAAAGTGAAGATTGGCGAGCAGAAGTCCATTCCGCGAACCACCAAGTAGGTCAGCGAGCCTGACTGGATTTTCCGTTTGGCTCAATGCAAGTGCTATGCGGAGCCTGTAAAACTCGGCAAACTTGAAAAATAGTCGGCATATCGCCAACCTATTCGGTGATATCGAACCATACCGCCTACAAGATCCCCAAGAAATTGATGCTTTACAGAAATGGAGGGATAAATGACCACTCAACGAATCACTGAGTAGGTTGGCGAGTGTGACTAAAGTCGCCGAACGGAGACAAATTGAACAGCGTATATGGCCAACAATCACACTTCTTCATTCTTTCTCACTTTCAAACCCCATAACTTTACACCAAGGTAGTAATCTACATTTTCTCACTTTAAATTAGTACTTTAGTCACGGATTAGCGTTTGGAACTCAAATTTTTGTTGCCGCCTAGCATTACAATTTTGTTCACTCAGCAAAACGGTTAGTTTCTAAAACACCCCGTTCGCTTTTGAAGAATTCAACCTCATCTGCAATCTAGGTGTCCATTAATGCGTGTTAGATCTCTCTGATATGAGTAGAAATTTTTGAATGCCTGCTTCTGATTTGTAAATTGGGGCCTGATTATTTTTACTGTCCAAATTCCTTTTTCACTCTGCTTACCTTGAAACTAAATGTAGTGAACTATGCATAATGAATGTTGACCATGAATGGGTGCTATGGGTCTGAGCTGAATGTCATTAATGCATAGTTTAATTTTGTTTTTGGGGTTTGTACAATCAATTTTGAAAAGTGAGTTGAATCTCAGGCATGTTAGGTCAGTCGGCGAGCTGAGTTGAGCTCGCCGAATCACATGGCGGTTCGCCTACTAACCCTAAATCGCCCTTAATTTCATATCCTAAGTGTTGTGGGATCTGTAACTTTTGGCGGACATATTCATGATCGCCAAAGAGGTTTGGCGATTCACTGATTTGATCGGCGAGTCTGTCTGCAATTTTGCGCTACAATGTAATTACTAACTATTCTCTCTAACGTTTTGTAGATATGGCCAAACAATCGACCAGAGTAAGGGAGAAAGGAATTGTGATCAGTGAAATGTACCTCCACTAAGGGGCAAGGCCACCACAACTTCAAAAAGTAAGGGGAAGAGCAAAGCCCTCGAATTATCCGACGCAAGCTCTGACATCACATGCTTCTACACCACTGAGCCACCCACATATGATAGTGAGAGTGCGGGGTCTGACGAAGACTAGCAGACAGAGGCAATGAGGGCTTAGTTACGATCCAAAATGATACATGATCCATATCGGATTAGAGATAGCCAATCCACCACTCCAACTCCTGTAGCTCCAGAGCAAGCATTAGTGTTGGCACCTCATGTACAAGGTCCCCAACATGGATCAACAAATAGATCAAAGGCAGAAGGTCTGAGAATGATCATTGAGGAGAAATGACTTTCCATCGATGGGGTTATTGATAGGTATCCAGAGGTGATGGAGTGCCTGAAACACCACAAATTCCAAATCTTCACAAGACATCGCGGCTCTTACATACCAAGCTGGGTTAGAGAGTTCTACAACGCATACAGTGCATTGGTACCTCAACGAAAAAGTCTAGTCGCATCTTTTAAAGCAGTTGACTACGTGGTTGTTAGAGGAAGGAAGGTAGTCTGTGACAGTGAGGCTATCCACACAGTTTTGGGTATGTCCGATAAGATTACTGATCACTTCCACACTTGATCAGGACATAGAAGCTAGATTCTATAAAAAAGTGGTTAGCTCCTCTAGTCTCAGATGATGATTCCCCGACATGGTTAGGAGAAGAAGTTCCGATTGAGAAGAAAAATATGAACATAGTTGCACGATACTGGTTTGTATTCATCAGCAGCAAAGTTATGCCATCACAGAATGAATCAATCATTAGCCATGCTAAGTCATCTTGTCTTGGATGCATCATGGACAAAAACCAGAATAAATCTCGGGATGATCATTTCCTTTGAGATCCATATGCGTGCAAAGCAGAGCCAAACATCTCTCCATTTCCCGGTATTAATTAGTGAATTATGCAGAAGAGCTCGGGTGCCTAGAGATGCAACTAAGGATGTGGAATTGGCTGCCACCGCCTCCACCAGTATCCGAAAGATCGAAGCCGAATATCTTAAGGACCAAGCAGAAAAGAAACATAAAGGAAGTTATGGCCACTAGATCTATACATGTAGAGGCATCTTTGCCTACTACTGCCTCTGGGCCTTCAGGCATATCTTATGTCATTACCCCTCCTTCTGACCCTACAGGTCCTTCTGTTGCTTCATTACCACCCAGACCTACGACTGTTGTTTCCTCATGTGAGCCAATCACTCAGGCATCCTTGATCCGAATGGGACAACTTGCCCAATTTGCTAATTGTCGGACTGCCAACATAGAAAGCTCCATTCCAGGCATGATTCAGGTTGCCCTCGACAATGTTGTGAGACCACTGAGCACTACTATTGATGCTCTAAAGGCCAGGATAGTAGTGTGTGAGCACGATCAAGGAGCCACAAAGGAAGTAACAACCTTAAAGGTCGCCATTGCAGAGCTGAAGAAATATGTGGACTACCTAAAGTCCACCGATATATCCATTTTTTTTGGAACAGTGGAAATTCCAAAAGTGCTCGAAATGCGTCAGACTACCGCAGGACATGGAGATGGAAGGGAGCATATAGTCGATCCTAAATCAGAGGCAGAAACTGATGAAGAATTGTTTGAAGAAGTTACAGCGGACGACATAGCCGAGACTGAAGAAATCCTGATGGATGCTGCTGTGCAAGCTTCCTTGGCAAAGTATCCTGCTGCTGGATCCAGTGGAGCTAGTCCTTCTGGTGGTCACTCCGGGTACTGATGCCTAGACAGATGAAGCGACCTATTAGCCAAGATCCCCTCTTTACCTCCCTCTTGGTCCTTCGTTATCTTCAAAATCTTAGTTAATTTCATTTGTATTTGAGGACAAATTACTTTTATTTGTGGTGGGGTGAGGCCCACCTTTTGTGTGTTATTTGAAGTTCGTGTTTTGTGATTATATTTGAGTTGTTCTATTTTTAAATTGTGTTAATACTGCTTTTTGTGCGATTGTTTGAGCTTATGGCTTCCTTTATTTTAAAGTTCAAAATAATTTTGATCCTTCCGAAAAATTTTAAATTTTTCGCACATATTTGCCACCTGTCATGTATTGAATGTGGCTATTCTTTTGCAAAAATTTGAGTCTCGGTTTTGATCAATACCAATGACTTAAATAGTTCTTACAATCGAACGAACATGAATGTACGACTACGATGAGGCCAAATAAAGTTGCATAGAAAATATGTGAACTCTTTGCATCTCGTTGTGATTAGCCATTTATCAAATTGATTCTCTTATAATGACCGTTGCACACTAGCGAAAGTGTGTGGTCTTGTTTGACTTAAGTGTCGATGCCTTGTGTGATGAGCTTACTTTGAACCATGCATGAATAAACCTAAAATTTTCCATGTTAGTCTAATTGATTTAGTAAGGTTTGCTCTTGAATGATCTTAGGCAACTTTTGAAGAGTGGGAACCAAATTTGACATATACCTCTTTTGTGACCTACCCGTGAGCGTGTGAAACTCTCTTGAACACCCTTTGAGACTTACCTTTCTTTAGAAGAACCTTGATGCACCCCAGACCTTACTAGACACACTACCTATAATCCTCTTGATTTATGGTTTAGCGAATAGCAAACTTAGGCCAAAAGCCTAAGTTGGGGGTGTGGTGAAAAGGAAAAGGAGAAGTCAAGAAGTGCAAGAAAAGTCTCCCTTAACCCATGGTGTTGCCTAATAATGGAACCCCCTTTTAACAAAAAAAAATGGAATGAAGTACAAAAGAACAATGCTTCCAAGTAATCCATGGATGTGAATAAAAAGATGACTTAGAAGCACTAGAAAAAGAATTGATAAAGAAAAAGAAGGGAATGCCTTGAGAACACCACATCTCACGAGGATGAAAAGTCACTGAGCCTAAATGACCATACCTTTGCACTCAGCCCCATTACAAGCCTTAGAAAGACCTTTTTGATCTTGAGTGAGCCGAACCGAAGATCAATTGGAAAATTAGGGCACGCCTATGGGTGAAAACATGCATTGTGTTCCTCTTTTTTAGTGTGAGCATTGCATTTGATTCCTGATCTTTAATTGATTAACCTCTTTGTGTGAATAAGGAATCATTCTTTATGTGAGGGCATTTAGATACTTGTTGTTGAGCTTGAACTTGCACAAGTAGCAAGTATTGCGAGCATGAGAATTTTCGGTAATGGTGTGTCACAACTTGAATCTTTAAGTACACAGTTGAACTTTGCATGAGTAATTTGAGTTTTGTTTTGTATGTTCATGATTTAGTCTTTTGTAGCACTACTTGAGACATCCTATTAGAACTGCTGAACTTGAGTTTTACTTAAGCACAAGCAAAAGTCTAAGTTGGGGGTGTTGATGAGTTCACAAATTGGACTCATTTAAGGCTTTATTTTAATAGAAATAGTGTCCTCAAATGCTTATTTATTCTAAATATCTGATGAAAACACATAAGTTTCAAGTATTTGAAGTTTTAGTGGAAGCATGGATACTTAGGCAAAAAAAGGAACAAAAAGGCTGAAAAGAACGAAGAAGCTAAAGTTTGAGCATCGCCAAGCACGCTTGGCAATTCGCCGAAGGGATGCACTTCGCCTTTTGTTCCAGTATGCGAAGCACTGAAGGAGCAGGATCAAAAAGGCGATGAAAGGAGCAGTCGGCGTTTCACCGAATAGTTCCGCGAAGCAGTACTAGGTCGCCCAATGACACAGAGCACGATGATGCTGAAGGCTAGTGCAAGACGGCGACGAACTACACCAAAGGGTGAATAGCCGAGTTATTCGGTGATTCCGACTAACCTCACTGAGCGATCCGCCAGCACTATTTTCTGAAGTCTATAAATACTAAACTTTTTATTAATTTTGAGAGAGTCGAACCATTATTATAATTTTCACAATATAATAGTACTTTTTTGATTTTTTTTCTCTAAGGTTGAGAGGGTTTTGGAGACTTGAAGGAGAAGAGGGTTTTCATCTTCAAGATTTGGAGTTGGGTCTCTTGGATTTTTCATTCTTGGTCTGTAACAAGACTTAAATCTTCATACCCATTTGAATGCAAACTCATTTAGGTATAAATTTCTATCTCTTGTTCATGTCTAGCTAAAACCCCCATTCTTGGGGTGTGATTTAGCAAATATGTGTTGATATTATTGTTGGGTCTTGTTGGCTGATAGGTTAGATGTATTTTAATGGTGATTTCACCTAGTGGTTTTGGTTTAATTTAATGGGTTTGTAGTTGCAAATTCAAAACCACCCATGTGTTTTCGGCTTGCTTGAGAGAGAGGAAAACCAAGACCGCTAGACTGATGGCCTAAGGAGTGGGTCGACATGAGTTTCAGCTCGAGAGGGTGAGCCCTAGTCCCATATCCTAACACTCAGCTCGAGAGAGTGAGTGGGGTAAGGCGTAGGCTGGTCTTCATGCAGCAGATGGGTGTCCGAGAGGAAGCCATTTGAAACGGGGTAAGTTGCCCGAGAGGAACCCATTTGCAAATTTCCTATCGAAAGCGTGTACTCAACGATTTATATCAATTTATATTGCGGTCACACCCCAAGAACTTCTCCCCATACTTGCTCTCCCCTTTTAATTTTGTTGTTTTTATTACACTTGTGACAAACCCCATTTTATATTTGACACATTTGTGTCACCCCTTTAGTTTACTATGGTTTTATTTGTTAATGTATTTAGCTACGACTAATTAGAACTAAATTTTATTTTTCTATTAATTCTCAAAACCACTCCCTTGGGACACGACCTCAACCCTTGGTTGGGTTACTATATTATCAATGATCGTAGACACTCGTACCGTAGGTTAGTGTCATTGGTCACGATAAGCATCAACACGTAAGCACGAATTAGAAGGAAATTTTTATAGATTTGAACTCTATCGCACAAGAAGAGTATGAAAGAAATGAGATAGTTCCTAAATGTCGTAGCCTACTAATTATAGGTGTGGTGCGCTTCACACCGATAACCAAGACTCTAAAAATACGGCTTCATAAACACCCTAGGAATCTTAAGCTCTATGTTCTGATACCAAGATTGTCACGCCCCGAGCCTACACCCTGGACGTGGCTAGGACTCAAGAACCATTGTTGATTCCGAAGCCAACCCTTGGCCTGACTCATTACTCAGTGGAAGAATTACTCAATAACATAGGAACTCAAAAGTAAAGATTTAACTCAAAAGTCTCAAAATACATAACTCAGAATATTTAGGAAAAACAGTAAACTGGCCAAAAGAGGCAACTCAAGTCTTGAACATTAACAATTGAAAATGGAGAAGACTTCTCAAAACACTACTGTCTATGAAACCTCTAATTACTATGAGGGAAATCAGGACAAGACCCACGACCTCCTAACAAAACTGAAAGTAGATGTGGAACTCTCCGAAGCAAGGAGGCTTACCAAAGAAATTCTGGAACTGCAAGTGGTATCAACGGAGCACATGTTGATGACACTAAGTACATGTATCTACATCATGAAAGATGAAGGCCAAATGACGTCAGTACATGGAATGTACGAGCATGCAAGGGGAACTCTAAAGCACATACATAAGCTTGAACTGATAAAAAGCAAGAACATACTCACCTCATCTCAACTCAACTCAAGGATACTCAAAATACTCAAAGATACTCAAACTCAGAAATACTCAACTCAGTTTAATATAAAAGCAGAAATAAAGATATAGTATAAAGAAAGCTTTTAAAACACCAGATAATAATTCAATGTATTTGAAAATATAATAAAAACTCTTTTACGCTTAATTGGGAGATTCTCTAACCGACAACCATCACTATGAGCTATGTGATGGTACAGTGTCTTGCCCACGCTACTAGAACTGTCATATACCTTGTCGTAGTATAATACATCCTCAACTAATTGGATCCACTAAGCTATGCTTAAAAACAATAAGGAATCGTCTAAAAAGTATGACCCTTTACCCATGTTGCCTTACATGGTTTATGAGGACTTTGAGTTGTCTGAACTCGTCCCCATATTGGTGCTCAATACTACTACCAATAACATAACTCATGATCAAATGTTTAAAAATATTTCCTCATCCTCAAACTTTGAGATTATTACTCAAAAGGTTCTCTTAAAAGAGATAGTGCTCAAAAACTCCTCGTGAACTCATTTGGAAATCAAAGTTTCCTCTCATTTTAAATGTAAAAGATTTACTCTTGGGAATACTTAGTTCTCTTATATTCATTTGAAAAACATGAACTCAACTTTCCTCATCCTCATGCTCAAGTACTCAAGTCTATAACAAGTTTTAAAAGTTTGTAAAAGACTTCTCAAAACGACTCAAATGACTCCCTCAAACTTTACTCTTAACTCTATCTTGAATTTGGAATGTGAATTTAATAGCTATGATTCATTATATATAGGATCTCTCGATGATTAATTAAGGTTTAAATAGTTAGGATTAAGAAGAGAATGAAAGCTCGACTCAAAAGAACAAGTACGAAATGAGAACGAAGAAGAAAAGTGGCTTGACGTTTTTGGCATAGGGCGCGCGACCTCCCATTACTGGGGGTCATTTCTGGCGCAGTGCTGGCACATTGAAGGCGCGGTGCCCCAGCCCTTTTACAGATAGTTTCGACAAATTTTTCTTCTCAATTTTTGGCCCTAATTCGGCTAGAATCGATTTATTTCTTCCAAACTCTCTTAGAATTGTAAACCAAACCTAAGTAACCAAAAATCTACCTGAATATCCTCAAGAACAACCCTCAAACTCAAAACCCTGGCCTCAAGAACTCATCAAACCTCATTAATAACGAATGAAGAACAAAACTTCAAGAAAACTCATCAAGAACCTCAGTACACGGATTTCATGGATGAATTTGATAGAGAAACTCATGATTGACGTGAGGGTGAACTAACCATCACTTTGAAAACTTACATACAACAAAAGAATCAAATTCTTGGTGAAAATCTTCAAAGATCGCAAGAAATGTTGAATGCTTGAAACTTCTCTCCCTTTCCTCCTCTTGAACTTTGCCCTAACCTTCCAAACGTTTTTAGACTTTAGTGTAAACATATTTTAATCATCTTTGACCCATAATTTTGGTGGAAAATGTGTGGACTTAGTGGGGTAAGAAAAAGACCAAAGTACCCCTCCTTAATTCGGATGAATTTCCTTAACTGGAAAGGATAAACTCGAACATGCATAACTCCATCATCCAAACTTAGAATTTAGCAAACTCGGAGACGTTTGAATGAGGAATCAAACACCTTTCATTTGATATCTCATGGGTCACCTAAATCATCTTTTGCTGAAAGTTATGGTCGTTTAAAGTTGGCCCAAAACTCACAATTGAAGACTAACTTGCACAAATCTCAAATTAGCTCTTTCCAATTTATTTCTTTCTAAAATTAGCTTTTTCTATGACCGAGGTGTTACAGACACATCCTCTAAAAAAGAGAGATAAATTCGGTCTTTGAAATAATTGTGGCCAAATAAAAGGAAAAACCATGGGCTAATCCTATGATCTCCACTATGTAGGAACTATGAAATTAATCCAAGGATGATTTTATCATCCAGGGTTATACCAATGAACATGCATCGACAGTTGACTCATTTTAAAATTAGTGTTTTTAAGACTAAAGAGTCGAGTTGAAAGGTAAAAAGTTTGCTCATTGCTCGTGGAGAATTCAAGAATCCTTAGTTAGAATGTGTTTACAACAAATAACATGGTGAATTTTAACATGGTAGTAAAAATTAGTGTCTATAATCATTTTTTTGATTAACATATTGCTTTCATTAACCAAAAAGTGTCACATTACACTGTCGGGTAGAAGTTGACCATCTACCACTTCATAGACTTATCAGCATACTAATCTAACTAGTTGACTACTAACAAAGAAAGAAAAACATTAGGATAACTCCTAAGGGAAGTGATTCAATAAGCTTAACATTGTCTGCCAAGATGCCTTGTTCCTTCCTTGAATGTGCAGGTGCATAGCAATGTATTTACAGGTATGTGAAACTTCTACTTGTCCCCTCTTGAACCTTAGAGTATTCATGTGTTT
Organism: Solanum lignicaule; assembly: GCA_029582545.1. Taxonomy (NCBI): domain Eukaryota; kingdom Viridiplantae; phylum Streptophyta; class Magnoliopsida; order Solanales; family Solanaceae; genus Solanum; species Solanum lignicaule. The sequence continues at coordinate 10,314 of JAJOOF010000347.1, read as the reverse complement.
CCATTGGTTGTAAATAACCATTGCAAAGGTGCATCATATTACTTCAGCTTGAGAAGTTTTCTTCTTTGCAATCCGACTCAACCCTTTTATTTCTTATTTCCATGGAACAATGTTTCTGTAGATTCCCATCCAGTTCAGAATTCTTGTCAAGATTTGATTACTGTAAACATACCTGAAGAACAAATGTTCAAAAGATTCCACCTCTTGATCACAATAAATGAATATCATTGGTACTTGAATTCCAATCTTTTGGAGTTTCTTCACTGTTGCCAATCTCTATTGTACTGCAAGCCATATGGTGAATTTGAATCTTGGATGTATGGCTTTATGGAGAGTGATGCTCTATCATGAAACTTTAGGAATCTGGGGCTGCATAGCTACATAAGCTTTTTGTATCTTGAATTTGTCACCCTGCACCATTCTTGCCAAGGTTTGGTGGATAGAACCTTGGAAGAAATGTTGTGTCATAAGACTTTGTCGACTGTCAATGCTCTTCTTAACAACCCATGCTTCATTATTGGGACTAATCATCAGCTCTAAGTTATTCTTCTTGATATATTTATAGTGCACCCATCTAATCCACATAATGTCTTTCTTCATAGAACTGGCCCACAGGTGTTTCAGAATGGCAGCTTTGTTCTATAGCTTGAGATATATGACATTTAAGCCTCCTACTGATTCTAGTTGATAAATTATGTCCCAAGCTACTAGTGACTTCTTTGATATTGCACCTTGACCTGTCAAGAGATATGTTCTACATACTGACTTTAACATTTTAACCACTTTCTTTGGCAAAACAAAAATTTGTTCCCAATATCTTTGCTTTCCAAAAAGGACTGATTTTATAAGTTGTAGCCTCCCAAAATATGATAACAATTTTGCAGACCAACATTGAATTTTAGCAATAAACATCTCTAGTAATGGTATACATTATGGTATAGTCAGCTTCTTTATGGACAAAGGGACCCTCAGGTATTTGAAAGGAAGCCTTCCTTCCACATACCCTAGCTTTTGTATTATATCTAATCTGCTGCTTTTGTTAGTACCTTCCATGTATATAGAGCTCTTCTCAAGATTAGCCTTCAATCCAGAAGTACAAGAAAATTTGTCAAAAGCTCCATGCAATAATGAAATTGAACTCATGTCAGCCATGTAGAACATTAACATATTGTCAGCAAAATACATATTGATCAGACCAATTCTTTTGAAACTTGGGTGGAAGTGGAACTGTTTGTTCATAGCTAACGGCATCATTTCCCTGTGAAGGTATTCCATGGAAATAACAAATAGGTAAGGGGACATGGGATCCCCTTGCCTTGACCCCTTCTAGCTTGAAAAGGTTTTGTTAGTCCTCCAAATAGCAACATTGAGTAGGTCACACTAGTCACACATTTCATTAACCAGTTAATGAATTTGGAATGGAACCCCAACTCAGTTAGCATAATTCTCAAAAATTGCCATTCAAGTGTCATAAGATTTCCCGATATCCACCTTCAACACACACCTAAAAGAGATCCATTTCCTAGTGTATCACTTGAAAAGCTAATGACTCAGTAATATGTTATCTGATATGTTTCTTCCTTCAATAAATGCAGACTATGAGCTTCCAATCAACCCATTCAATACCTTCTTCATCCTATTGGTTAGTATTTTGGAAACTAACTTATATATGGATGTACAACAAGCTACAGGTCTAAAATCCTTCACCATAGTAGGTGATGGTACCTTAGGGATCAGTGTAACCACAGTACAGTTCCAGGCTTACATCATCTTTCCTTCCGAAAAGAATTGTTGCACAACAGCATACACTCCGTCTTCAACCATATCCCAGTTATTAGTAAAGAATTCAATATGGTATCCATCTACACCAGGACTTTTTTTCATGTGGCACACTTTTTATTGCTTGATCTATCTCCTCTTTAGTATCCATTTGTATCAATAATATTTGCTGGTCCCTATTAAGGCAACGCCCTTTCTTGATTACCATAGAGTTTGGGCAAGGCATCTCTATAGTACTGTCACCCGTTAGAGAAGTGAAAAAGGCTACAAATTCTCTTTCCACCTTCTTTGGCTCAGTTAACTTAATCCCATTTTTAGTGTAAATAGAGGAAATAGTATTATGGGCGTTTTTTATTTTTATTTGTGCATGAAAGTACTTTGTGTTAGCATCTCCACTATCTATCCAACAAGCTCTTTTGTCTCAGTAATTTCTCCTCTATTAGACTCCACCTCTGGATTTCTGCTAGCAATGTCTTCTCCTTGACAAATAAAGATTGATCAAACAATTGCAAAGAGATTTGTCCTTGCACTCTCTCTAGTAGTTGTGTTGCCTGGTTTAGTTGTTTTGCGTAAAAAGCCATGTATGCATTTATGCCCTAAAATTCCCCCTTTAACTGTTCAGCTTCTCCATAGATTCTCCATTGCCTTTCCTCCTCTTTGCCTTTGCCATACTTGTTGTACTATCCCCTTGAATTTGGGGTGTTCCATGACAGTTCCATACAATCTAAATGGCTTAGGATGCAGATTAGTCTGTTGCCTGCAATGAACCACATCAAGAGAGTGATCTGATACTCCTGGTTGCATATATTCATCTTCAACATGTCCATACTATTGCAGCCATTTAAGGTTACCAAAAACCCAATCAATTTTGCTATATACACTATCATTCCCCTGTTGCTTATTGCACCATGTGTAGAAGCACCCTTTTGATCTAAGTGAAGTGAGATGTAGATTATCAATCATATCCTTAAACCCCTGAACTTTTGCTCCTGTGACTGGTTGTCCAATTCTTCCTTCTGCATTAAGGACATTGTTAAAATCACCACTAATAAACCAGATTCCCTACACACTTGCACCAATATGTTGCATTTCATTCCATAGTTTTGTTCTTTGACATAGTTCAGTTTTTGCATAAACCACCATGATTTGAGCTAAGAAACTAATGGCTAAGTCTTCTACCTTACAATGGACAAATTGTTCATGCACATGTAGCACCTTTACAGTAACATGTTTCTGCCATAACAACCAAATTCTTCCATTTGCACCATGTGGATAGTTGCAAAAATGATTACATTCCTTATCAAATTTCAACAAGATTGTCTTAGCTTTCCCTTCCTTATTCTTGTTTTTAAACATTAAAAAAAACTAATTTTATTCTTCCTCAGAAAGATTAACACATCTTTCTGTTTATAGGGCTGATTCAGCCCCCTCACATTTCATGTACTCACTATCATGGTGGTCTAGATATTCTAGTAGATGATTAACGTCTCAAGTACACCTCATCCAATTCTAGGTATAAACAATTGTTAACTAGTATAAAACCCAACGAAGAGTTGGGGTCGAATCCATAGGGAGCGGCACGTGTCTAAATTTCAGTCATAAAATTATAAAGTGGTCTATTCGGTTATAGGAATAGGATTTATCGAAAAGACATGTAAACAAGTCTAAGGGGATGACAACAAATGTCAGATGGGGGGTTTGGATTGTCAATTATCAGCTACCACACAAACAAACACGGAGGAAATAACAATATAGAGAGGAATTCTTGGGATGTCATCCATTATAGGAAAATTTAACTATATGGGTAATTAAAACTACTAAAAAATAGCTAAATATCAGTGGGTAGGCTAGACTATAAGTGAGATAGTTTTCGGGATCATGTGATTTCAAGTGATTTCTTTCAGACATCAACAAGCTTAGCAAATAAGAAAAGCCCACACCTTAATTCATCTACTCTCTCGAGCTAGATAGGTAGAATTTAGGTTAGGATTTACTCTCTCGAGCTAAACCCATATCAACCCAATAACTACAATCAGCAATTGAAACTTTAATTCTAAAACTTCTTTTCAAGCTAGCCCAGAATTCTAAGTTCCAATTGCATTTGAAACTACAATTCTTAGTTTAAAACACAACTATCAATTAAACCCACTTTCATTAAGCATTTAAATAAGAAATTAACTTTACCCATAAGCTAATTCAGCCCATAATCACATGATCACACCCCAAGAATTGGCGTTTTAGGTACACATCATAAAAATAGAGAAACGATTACCAAATACATTCACCATGATCTGGGTAAAGGTTCCCAAGCCTTTACAATGGTCCAAATTCAAGAAATTCAGAAACCCACTTGCAAATCCTCAAAATTAGGTTTAGAAATACTCAAAGTCTATAATAAGAACTGAAAAACTCAGAGAAAAACACTAACTCTAGAATGGGAACCGCAATAACTGGGAGAGAACTTCTCAAATTTCATTTAAAATTCCAATTTATAGTTGCCCAAAATTTAGCCTAAAAGTCCAGTTGGCCGAATAAATCAGGCCTCGCAGAGTCATTCGGTGATCCGTCCTTTACTCCCTTCCATCGCAATTTTGCATTGGTCATCAGCCTCTCAGGTTCTATAACTTTGGGTGATCCAACTTATTATTGCGGAGTGGATCGGCGATTCGCCGACTGCCATATCTGTCACCAACTTGGTTTTTTTTCTAGGGCTGGCATGCTAGAACTTTAGGCGTGCTAGAAGAGCCACTCAGCGGTTCGCCGAGTGATCTTGGCGATCACCAAGATCGCTTTTCTTCACTTCTTCAACTTGTTTGCTCCTTTTTGCCTGATAGTGTCCTTGCCTTGCTCCTTAGCTCACATACCTGAAAATCAATATTTTAACATAAGTTTATAGCATAAATTGGCATTTGAGGACACTTAAAAATATCAAAACAAAGCCCTAAATGAGTCCAAATCTCGAACTCATCAATACACCCAACTTAAACTTTTGCTTGTCCTCAAATAAAACTTAAGATCAATCGGTTCAACAAGGATATCTATAAACAGTACTGCTCAAAACTCAACATGAATTCACACACAAGGCTCAAACTACATATACAATGCTCAATTGTGCACTCAAAGATTCAAATTGTGACTCACCATTATCAAGTGTACTCAAGCTCACAATGATTGCTTCAAATGCAAGTTCAAGCTCAACAAAGGTACTCAAATGCCCTCACAACAAAGATGATTCCATATTCTCACAAAATTCTCCAAAAACTTGAAGTCCCGAAATCACAAACAACTCTCACATTCACAAAGATTAACACTTGCATGACTCCACCCATAGGTTTGCCCTTATTTTCCAATCAACATTTGTTTCAGCTCATTAAAGATCACCAAGGTCTTTTTGAGGCTTGTAACGGGGCTGACCGTAAAGGTATGGTCATTTAGGCATAGTGGCTTCTACCTTCATGAAGTATGGCCCGAAAATCAGTCTTTCTCCTTCTCCTTCACATTCAAGCATGTTCAAACTCCACCCCATTATTCACTCAACCTGAATCACCGGATACCCCATTATTCTTCATTCTTTTCCCTCACTTTATTTCACAACTTTTTCTCTTTTTTAGTTTTTTTTTTCTTCTAATTCTCTTCTTTCTTTATCTTTTTTATGAAGGGGTTCCATCTTTTTCAAACAATCCATCAAAGGGGGAATCTTTACACTTCTTGACTTTTCCTCTTTTTCACCACACCCCCAACTTAGGCTTTTGGCTGCAGTTGGCTATTCAAAAATACCAATACTTCATTAAGTTAATGGGTGATGGGATAAAGAGGTCAAAGTTGTTAAAGTTTCTTTCAAGAAAAGGATAGGCTCAAAAGGTGTCAATCAAGGTTCACACATCTCACAAGGTTGGCAATGAAGAGGTATATTGTCAAATTGGCTCACTCTTCAAAATTCTTGCCTAAGATCATTTCAATTACTCGTTTCACTCAATCAATTGGACAAACGGGGCAAATTCTAGGTGTCATCAAGCACAATGTTCAAACCAACCTCACCACACAAGGCATTGGTAAAATTATCAAACAAGACTCCACACTTTCTAGCTAGCATGTAATGTTCATCACAAGAAACTCATTCGACAACCGGCTAGTCATAGTGAGATGCTAAAAGTTCACATATTGCCTATGTAATTTAGTTTGCCTCATCTTAGCCACACATTCCTTTTGTTCAATTAAGAACACTATTCAAGTCATCGGTATTGACCGTAATCGACACTCAAATTTGCACAAGAACAGCCACAATCACACACAAGAGGTGGCAAAATTTTAAACTTTTGCTCAAAATCCATTTTCTATTAAAACAAAGGGCCACAACACAATTCAACAACCAAGATATATACAAAAAACAATAAGCTCAATTTTCACAAAAACACCATCAACACAGAGCCAATATTCAAAAAACAGTTACAAGAGGTAGGTATGGAAATACCTCACCCAACCCAACAAAAATATGCAGTTGTCCTCAAATGCAACTAAAACAAAAAGGGTTTAAAAAGTAACAGAGAGGGAGACGAAAGGTCATCCTTCCAAGCTAGGCCTGGGTTGAAGTCTGCATATCTGTCGCTCCATCTATCTGGGAATTAGTGCCTGGTATCACATCATCCTTTGCTCCACTGGAGCTCACCATCAAAAAATCTCTCACAGAGGCCTGTCTAGCTGTCTCGTACATGGCACCCTCCAGGTCAGTCAGGTCCTCATAGACAGCCTCCTCACGAACACCAAGTTGCTCCTCATCAGTCTCATCCTCGGACTCTGCAGCAGCCTCATCAGCTCTAACCTCGTCTCCGGTGGTAGCTGGAGCCACATAAGAATAAGTTGGAACTTCAGTGCTCGTACCATCTAGGATCTCCACTATTCCAAAGATCAGCGGCATATCAGTGGACTTCAACTTGTTCACATCCTTCCTCAATGTGGTAATGTCGGCATTCAAGGTTGTCACCTCATCACTGGCTCACTATCCCTTCTCACACTCCCCCACTCTCACCATTAGGGCATCTAGGGCCAACTTGTGCCTGTAAATATCAACTCTGAGGGGCATCAAAGAAGCAGCAATGGCCCTCTCGATCACCCCAGGAATTGCGGCCTCTAATCGGGAGGCACACACATTAGCAGAATGGGCAAAAAGCCCCATCTTGAAGAGCATCGCCTGCCTGATAAGGTCAGGAGGCAGACGTACCAATATCAACCTCCCAGGATGTGTCCATCGAGGCAATCCAACAATTAATGTCACGACCCGATCCTACACCATGGATGTGGCCAGTACTCGAGAATCATTTTTTATCCCAAAGTGAACCCTCATCATGGTTGACTACAAGCGGAAGACTAACTCAAGCATACAAAGCTAAAAAACTAAATAAAATTCATTGAACTCAATTACAAATCTTTAACTCAAATGAATAACTCTGAATAAAAATAATATATTCAACTCGCCATAAAATAGGCAACTTATGTCTTTAAAAGAAACATTTAAAAAAATAAATGAACAGGCTTCTGAAACTCTATTGCCTATCTATGAAGCCTCAAACTGACAAAGATGGAAGTCAGGACAAGACCCATGACGTCCTAACAACTGATATAACCGGAAGTACAAGTGGAACCCTCTTGAAGACAGGAGGCTCACCATAGCTAACTCGAACTGCATGTTCTATCAATGAAGCACCTGTTGATGATCCTGAATACATGTATCTGCATCATGAAACAATGCAGTCCAAATGGCTTAGTACATTGAATGTATGAGCATGTAAGGGGAACTCTAAAGCATAACATAAGCTAGAACTTGATCAAAAGGAATATACTTACCTCTTCTTAACTCACTCAACTAAACTCAACTCAATAATAAGATACTCAACTCAAACATAAGATATTCAACTTAGTGAAATAAGGCTCAACTCAACAATAAGATATTTAACTCAATAAAATAAGGCTCAAGTCAATTATCAGATAGTCGACTCTAGGTACTCAACTCTGGATACTCAACTCTCGATACTAAACTCTGGATACTCAACACTATAAACTCAACTCTTGATACTCAACTCTGTAAACTCAACTTTTTGATACTCAACTCTGTAAACTCAACTCTTGATACTCAACCCAATAGAAAGCAACAATACATAGGCAATATATGGAAAGCTTTTAAAATAGTAGAAAACAACTCAATGCATTGAAAAATACAATAGTAACTCAGTTTGTGTGCAAGGATACAATATAACCACTGTTTTAATATGAAAATACAAAATAACCTTTGTGTATATAAGAAAACAAAATATCTCTGTGGGAGTTTCTCTAACCGACAATCATCACTTATGAGCTATGTGATGATACAGTGTTTTGCCTCACGCATCCAGGGCCTTCTTATACCTTGTGGGGTATAGAACCTAACTACTGAGTGGATCCACTAGTCTATTCTAGAAAGCACTAAGGAATCATCTAAAAAGTATGACCCTTTCTACCCACGTTGACTAAATGGTTTATGAGGGTTATGAGTTTTCTGAACTCTCCTTCATATCGATGCTCAATACTACTCCCAAAATATAACCAGCTCATATGTTTAAAAACACAACTCTTTCTGTGGTTTGAGATAATTAATCAAAAACTAGCCCAAGGGCTCTCTTGGAAATCAGTGTTTCCTCTCTTGCTTAAATGTAAAAGCATTTACTCTTTATGAAAAAACTAGCTTAAAGGCTCATTTGGAAATTGGAGTTTCCTCTCTTTCTTAAATGTGAAAACATTTACACTTTGGGAATACATAGTTCCCAATACTCTTTTGAAGAAAATGAACTTCATTCGTTACTTTTTACTCAACACAAACTCAAGTCTTAAAACAAGTTTAAAGCATTTGCAAAAGACTTTTTAAAACAGAGTTCATGCCAAATTATGGACGTGAACGACTCAATTCAAGGTTTTCAATAACCATAGATAGAACTCAATACTTGGAACTCAAGAACTTTAATGATATTGCACATTTCAAAATTGCTCAACTCAGAGGATTCATGTGGAATTATGAGGATAAACTACTCAACTCAAGGACTCAAAGATACTTCTGATCTCAAGACAGCTCGACTTATAGGGTTCATGCGGAGTTATGGGCATGAACTACTCAACTCAAGGACTTCATGGGTAACATGTAATATTCGTATGATTAGGAATATAATCTCAAATAGGTTAGGAACTCAATATTTAAGTCTTAGAACTTGAAGATACTACTCCTCTCAAAGATACTCCACTTATGGAGTTCATGTGGAATTTATGGGCATGAATGACTCTACTCGAGGGTCTACATAACAACATAGAACTCATGTATACAACTCTTCCCATTCTCATACTTACTTTCTCAAAACTCAGTTCAAATCGATAGTTGATCTCAAAGGATTCACAATCCATCTCAAAAACTTTCTTGAACTCTACTCTTAACTCTTTCTTGAATGTGAATTATGAATTCAAGAGTTATGGTTCATGATATTAAGGATCTTGTGATGATAAAGTAGACTCATGAATGCATTCTCATATTCTCTTGCTCGAGTCTTGAAACAAGTTATTATAAATTGTAGAAGACTCCTCAAAAAGACTCAAATGGACTTTCTCAAAATGTTCGAAAGAACTCTCAAGACTTAACTCTTAACTTTACCTTGAATTTGCATTATGAATTCAAGGTTATGATCATGTTAGCAATGATTTCTAGGTGTTTAGAAGTAGTTTAGAGTATTTAGAATTGATAGGGCTTGAAGGTACCAATTTAAAGGACTCAAACGGGTGAAACGACGGAGATGAGGTAGGGGAAGGTGACCCTGGCGCATTGACTGGCGTGGGGCACCAGCCCTCTGCCTACAGATAAGTCCGGCATGGAACCAGGAGGTGCCGGTTTCGGTTTCGATCCGTTTCGGTCCGTTACCGGTTCCATCCCAATTTCGGCTTGTACCGGTTAGGTTCGGTTTTACGCAGGTCCGGGAGGGGTAATGGGACAGAAACCAAGATTTACCGGTTAGTCCCGATTTCAGTCCCGGTCTAATCTGGTTCATATTTTTTTAATCTGAATTATATAGCCGTTGAGATCCGTTGGGCAACGGGTTTTGGGCCCCACCAACAGCTCTTTCACCCCCATAACTCCCCTTTACACCTCCCTATCCCCCAAAAAAATTTTAACACCCCAACCTTCTAAAAACTACATTTTCATCCTTTTTTTTAACTATAAATACCCCCAATCTTTCATTGTTTTCACTCACAAAAATATTATCTTTTACTCTCTTTAGTCTCTTCTCTGTAATCTCTTATTCTCATTAAAATTACGAATTTGGTCTTTGGAAATTGGAGCTTCAAAATTCAACTTTCAATTTTCGGCTTTCGGTCATACACGTCTACTTTTTTAAGTAGATGTTTGGTACACTCGTTCCAACTCACTTTTCATTTAGTTATTTATTTGTTTGCATTTAATTATTTATTTTGTGAGTAATTAGTCTCTAGTCTCTACTTATTTAGTTATTTATTTGTTTAAAACTT
>JAJOOF010000345.1:0-53963 GCA_029582545.1 Solanum lignicaule | reverse complement strand
TGTGCAGATATAAGATTTTTCTTTAAGTAAAATTTTACTTTCTTTTTCCGTATTCCTTTTTAAAAAAATCATCACAAAAAGTAATTACTATTAGTTTCTTTTTGTATGTTGTTTAGAGCTTCGAAATTTATTTTAGTTTCTTTTTTGTATAAGGTAATATTTACATTTAAAGGAATAGCCAATGATATCAAGTTAATAAATAATATTTAAAAATTGAAATAATTATATAATGTAACAACAATATGCAAAAATCGATTTTTATTTTGATAATATTAAAAGGTTATGCACATGACATTAAACAAAAATATTATTATAATTAGTAATGATAAATTAAAAGGGAAACAAAAATTTTAATAAACTTTTAATATTCCCTCCTAAGTGACAGTCTAATATCAATGCACTTAGTAATTTTACAACAAGGTTAGAACAAAAGAATAAAAAATAATAATAAACAAATAAAATTAACTATTTGATTAGAAAATATATTTAAAAATGCCATGATACAAAATATATAAAAAGTAAAATAGATAACAAAAAAAGGAAGAAAAAGAAAACATTGATAAAGGGATATTTAAAATACGTGGGTAAAATTTAAGAGAAGAAGATAAAGATCTAAAAAAAAACTAGCCATCATCCCTAAAACTCACCCATCTAAGTAACTACCTTATCTCTTCAAACATAACTATATATTTTAATCTTCTTCCTATACAATATGAAAGACAAAATGTCACGTAACATCACCAAAAAAAAAAAAATTGATTCTAAAAAAAAAATTAAACATTTCAAATCTGTATTTTGTAAAAAAAAGAAAAGAAAAAAAAAGGAAGTGTATCAACGTAAATGTTTTCAAATTATCATCTTTTAAAAAGAATAAATTAAAAATTAAAAATATTATAAATCCGTACTTTGCAAAATAGTACCACATGTAATCATCAAAATAATTCTTAAATTTTCAGTTTGAATATATTTTTTAAAATATTTATCTCCAAAAAATATATTTTAAATTTCATAAATAATTATGTAAGAATTTGTAACATAAAACTGTCAAAAACAAAAAAATCATAGTTATATATGATTATACAATATTTTTCAAAAATTTAAATTTATTAATAGAAAAAATACAAAGAAATTACAAAACATGTAATGTACGTAGTCTACAATTTGATATTCAAGAGATTCAAACTCTATATGTTGATGCATAGCATTATCATGATCATAAGACTTTTTTTAGTTATATTTTACTTTAATCTAACGACTAACTTTTTAAAAATGTTTATTATTCTAACAAGATGATAATATGAATAAGGTGATAGTATTTATGATTTTGAATAATTTAAAAAATATATAAAATAAATGATGCTAAACATTATTATTGTCAATTTTAGACAATGAACAAAGCTTATATTGATATATTTACACAAATATTCTATTATAATATATCAAGATGCTAAATGTTAACATTCTTCCAAATAAACTTTACTATATTATTTTATAATAAGTTAAATTTGAAATTGTCAACAAATCAATATTTATGATTATATTTATTAATAAATCGCGCAACGCGCGGGTACGCATACTAGTTACTAAAAATGTCTAAAGCTGAAGGGGTAGGGAAAAGACCAAAATACCCCTCACTAATTCGAGTAAAAATTCCTTAATTGGACAGGCAAACTTCAAACAACTATATCTCCCTTATCCGAACTCAAAATTTAGCAAACTTGGTGGCGTTGAAAAGATGATTCAAAGACTTTTCATTTGATATCTTATGGGCCTTCTAAATCATCCTGTACTAAAAGTTATGATCATTTGAAGTTGACCCAAAACTCACAACTTAAGCTTACCTTGAAAAATTCTCAAATTAGCTCTTTCCAAATTAGTTCTTTCTAAATTTAGCTCTTTCTAAGGTGCAATGTTACAATATGCAGGGAAACATTTGTTATTTTGAAATGGCAAAGTATATTGTCAAACGGGCCTATACTCACGTGCCCAGAAGCTAGTTAGAAAAAAAAATCTTGAAATTAAAAGACTAACACCAAATTCAACAAAAGTCAATTAATTTTGTATTATCTATATCTTATCTTATATGAGTTTAGTTACGACCCAGATAAGAACTAAATAATGAAATTTCTGTTAACTTCGTTATAGGATTGATCTTATTAGAGCAAGGAGCACTTGTTGTTTAAATAAAGAGTATTAATATATCAATATTATCTTTTTATTTTCATTTTTTGATATATTTGTTATTTCTTAATAGTTTAACTCTATAAGAATATTGATATTTTTTTTTTGAACTTTCATTGTGTATTCTTTATTATTAATGATGAAAACATGACTAAGCCTAAGGAAATTTAATTAAAGAACAACACTCTTGCTAAAATTTGCTTGATGACAAAAATAGGAATAAAGTGAATTGCATCCTTAAGAGAAAAAAAATAATCGATCTTGAAAAAAATTATTAATTAGTTTAAATTATTCCTAAACACTTTTCTACAACAACTTTTTTTTTATGAGTAACATTATTTTAATACAAAAGTTTAAGATAACATTAGTGCCAATATTTGTCCTGTCGTCTATATTAAAACTTTCACATTTGCCTTGAAAATATCATTTTCTTCTAAGAACTGAAATCACTATTCTATCTTAATTACATATCCAATGCTTAGATGTATTAATCACATTAACTGATCAAAAATATTGAATAATTTACACTAAATGTACGGTTGATCCAATTACAATGAGAAAGATTCATATAGAAAAGACATGATGTACATAAGTCTTAAAAAATAAAATCGATACTTATGACATACATTATCATATCTGTGGGAGATAAGCAGTATGATGAATTTTTAATTATATTTTATAACCCCTAAAAATTTCTAATAAAAATTTATGCACGGAAAAAATTGTTATTTTTAGATAGCAAAATATATTGCTTAATTACAATATTGATTTTGGAATCTGTATATTTTGTGTTAATTGCGTTGAGTATTGCCCAACAAAATGGGCCTACACGTGCAACGCAGAGCTCAGTAGCTTGAAAAAAAAATCTTGAAATTAAAAATCTAACACCAAATTCAACAAAAGTCAATTAATTTTGTATTATCTACATCTTGTTTTATATGAGTTTAGTTACGATCCAGATAAGAACGAAATCATGACACATTTGAATTATCACAATCTATAATATAACAATTTTTATGTTATAAGTGATCTTATATGTGCTATGTTTTTTTACTAAAACCCCTCAAATAGTTTTTTAATTCGTTCATCCAAATTTCAAATTTACAATTTACAGAAGGTTGTTACTAATATTTTTTCGTATAAGCGCTTTGATTTGCCCCTATATATGCATGTATCTCGGTCTTAATAAAACTTTTACTACTGTTATCTAAGGATTTGTTTGTTCAGTATTGATATTCATCAAGCTTGTCAAAACTGAATATGCAATGACAAACTATATTGTCATATAAGCGCTTTGATTTGCCCCTATATATATGTATCTCGGTCTTAATAAGAATGTTACCATTATTCTCTAAGGATTTGTTTGTTTAGTATTAATATCCATCAAACTCGTCAAAACTAAATATGCAATGACAAACTATTTTTTCATATAAACGCTTTGATTTGCCCCTATATATATAGTACTAGTTTCGATGCACGTGTGTTGCACGTGAATATCAAACCATGTACACACTATTTTTATAAATAATGTCAATATTATTAAATAAAAAAATTAAATAAACAATTATAAATAGAATGATGAAGTATAAGTTCCTATGAATAGTGGATGCAAACTTTCTTATGATTACTACTGAAAGTTGTCATATCAACATCCGAAAAACACATATAACTATTTATAATATAAATCTAGATATAGATAAGGTGATCTGACACTTCTCTTTCGCCTCCAATTAAATTTATCCTTTTCATATTTTTTATTTTTTATTTTTTCTGATTTTAAAATTAATTGTAATATGTAAAAATAAAAGTGTCACTCTAAAAATCTCTTAGTTACACCTCTTAAATATGATTTCTCCTCCCTCCCCTATACTGCATTACTTAGTTATAATTATTGTATTGTTGGACTTCTTACTTTTAATATAATCACGGGACGTGCGTTGCACATGTATATTGTAAAACCCCAAAAATTTCTAAGCTAAGACCCGAACCATTCTTTAATTACCTGCAAAATTGAATCGGATGATCCTTAAGTTACTCATATGTGTAAAGGTCATTTATTTGGTGTTAGAATGAATTTGGATATGACTTAAGGTTGCAAGAACCCCCTAGCAGTAAGTTGAGTTGAAATCTTCATTTTCGATTAAGTTTTGACATAAGATTCTAATTAGGTGAACTTTAAATGATCATATTTCCCACACATAATGAATTATGTGGCCTATCACCTACCAAATTAAAGGTCTTGGAGTCCTCTTTCCAACGCCACCAAGTTTGCATCATTTCATGTTCGGAGTAAAAGGTAATGACCATTTTACTAAAGACTGTCAAACCAGAGCTTTCTGAGTATGTGAATGACAACCTCAACCGATGGGCCGTAGGTTGAACGACGACCTGTCTAGCCAGGTCGTCGGTAGAGTATTGGGGGTTAACTTTTGGGACCCAAATCCTACGGACCCAACCAATGGGCCTTAGGTGGACCTATGAGCCGTCATTTGGACCTTTAAATGGACTTTTGAGCCTTGAAAACTCAAAAAGAAATGATGACCTATAGATTGACCCGTAGAAGGCTTTTTTGCCAGTTTTAAGTAGAGTAGTTTAGTCTTTTCTCACCCTTTCTAAGACTAACCCATAACCATTTTCACCTAATTTAGGTCTAAACAGTGTTAAAACATTATTTTATGTTCTTTAACACTTCAAAGACTTAGAGCAAGGATTCAAGAGGAGAAAAGGTAGGGTTTTTTTATCGTTCTTCAAATTTCATCGATTTTACCAAGAAGTGTATTCTTCCCAAGTATGTAACTGATATACCGTGAGCTTACAGTATTTTTGATACATTTCACTTAGGAGTTGTGTGTGTCTAAGACCATTTGTATTAGAAATAATGTTTTATGTGTATGTTTGCAGAAAATAGGCTTGGACGCAGTTGAGTGTGATGGCTGATGAAAATATGCAGAAGTAGCTACCCACGGAGTGACCTGCGGACCGTAGGTCCTCTGGCAGTCCATCGATGGGTAGGCATAGATAGGAACATCAGGGAATTCTAACCAAGTGTGGAACTACGAAGTGATCCACGGACCGTAGGTCGACCTACAGGCCATCCTGCACATCCGTCAAATGTGTTCAGAGAGTTGAAGTTCCAGTACTTGATGAAAATCCTAATTGTGGAGCCACGGAAGAGGACTTATGGACCGTAGGTCAACCTACTATCCGTCCAGCACTTCCTTTGTTGTTGATCTGGAGTGAGAATTATCAACAGAGATTTAGTGGGATACTATCTAATAGTCTAATGTCAATAGGTGCGAGGGTGAAAACTAACCCATACATTGATGTGATGTCTAATCTGAGGTAAAAGTAAGGGTTAGTAAAGTATACACACGTAGCCGGACCAATGTGTGGGGTGAAATTCCCTATTTGGAGGACCAATCAGTTAGGGATACCTATCTTACCAACTTTGCATGTAAAACACTAGGAAATGATTACTGTTATTAGGATTACCACGTTAAGAGCTTATGGGGAACACATACACCCTAGTTTCTCTCTCATATTGATAACTTAAAGTTTGAATTTGCTCACTTGTTGCTTAAACAACAATCAATTATTTTTTTCCAAAACCCCCATTTTATTTACTTGTCTCGGAAACAGTTTGACTAAACGAATATAATCGTGAGTTAAGTTTAAGTCTGAACCATATTCCTCGTGGCATCGACCCCAACCTACAAGTTGGGTTCTTTATTTGACGACGATCGCTTATACTTCTTTAAGGAAGTGTAATTTGAGCGTATCAAATTTTGTATTTGTGTTGGCTAGATATAGAATAGAGTCCGTGTATAAAAAGTGTCCAAAATATGTAAAAAGAAAGTCTTAATGGTTGCTACGTGTGCGGGGCCGAAAGGCAAAATCTGCAGAAAAGCAACTGTGTAGTTGTCTACGGACCCCATCGACGGTCCGTGGGTCCATCCACGGATAGTGAATGGCGTCCGTAGACCCCAGGTAAGTGTTCTGAAATTTCTAAGTGTCAGACTAATCTACGGACCAGACCTACGTCCGTAGGTCGACCCACAGATCGTAGACGGGGTCTCAAGGGTCGAAAAACTAGGGTTGGCCCGACCCAACTTGGACACCTTATAAAATAAAACCTTTCATTTTAAATTCATTCCCCACTTCCAAAACTCCCTTCCAACCACTTTTCAACCCTCAAAATACCCATAATCAGCCATAAATCCCCCCAATCACTCCCATATCATAACCCACATCAATTCCATAGATCCCTTTATCCTCATTTTCTCTTAAAACATCAATTCCTTTCCCCAATGATTCCACAGTCCGGGTTCGGTGTCTAAGGGCTAGCAAAAGTCTAAGGAGTCTATTGCATCATCACACTCACCCACTTCGATTACTTGTAAGGTAAACGACTTTACCCTGACTTTGAATTCACTGTTCATTATTTGTATCATGAAGTCACGAAGTTGGAACTTGATCTTGGGTTGTTAATTTTGTGTTTGTATGTTAAATTGTATGCTAGAAAAACCCTTGGTATGATGGTATGTAAGTGTGTAGTTAACTAATAATTCAAATTAATAGGCCTAATTGGAAGTTTTGACTTAGGTTCACAGGTTTCAGTGTGATAATCTGTAAAATTTTGTGAAAATTGAACCGTATGGATGATTAACTACCAAATCACTTGTTGAAATGCATGTGTAAGCCTAAGTGGTCTATAATTGTTGAATGAAAAAGCATAACAAAAATTGAACCATTTGAAACTTGGCATAGAGTGACCCACGAGACCACGTCTACGGACTGTAGGTCATTCTACGAACCATAGGTTAGGTTCGTGGGTAGGAGAACACATAATATTAACTAAGTGTCGAACCACGATGTGGACTACGGTGTGTCGTTCCATCGACAAACACTTCTGCACATCCATGGTTCCCACATCAGAGACCTATTTTTGGGTACTCTGACCTACGGAGGGGACCCACGGACCGTCGTTCCATCGACGGACCGTAGGTACCCACCGTAGGTTGACAGTTCAGCTATTGTCCAAAATATTTTTAGTTTTTGTTTTGATTCGTTTCTTGTTCTAAAATTCTTCCAAATGTTTTATTTACTTGTTTTTGTACTAACTAAGCTTCCATAGGTACCATGGCCCCAAACAAGATCTAACTTACGCCGCAAAGGGTAAATCAAAATTAGTTACTCCCTCTTTCAGGCTGATCAATGAGGATACAGATGTAGAGTACGTTCCACTTCCCACCAGGACTTCCCCCACTGCTCCACGCACTACACGGAACCAAGCCAGGAAGGTGAGGTCAGACGTGGTCACTGCCCCCAGTCTGATGAGGGGGCCACACCGATCGGATCATCGACTGGCTCAGAGTCCTCATCTGGCTCCGGCTCCAGCTCCAGCCCTAAAGGCATCACCGCCTCTTCATACGAGTCTGACAGTATAGAGGATACCATTGTGCCCACCGTTTTGAGCCTCCAGCAGTTGCTACAGAGCCTAACAGGTGGTGTGTGGACTGCTAGTTCCACATTTACTCGGATGCTCATATGATGAATGAGAACAATAAGATGGCCCGATTAGTCATAAAGTAGCGCCGGGTTCTCACAAGCAGCCTCCACACCGCTCCAATTATCCATGATCTTTTTCGGAAGAATAAGTGTGAGTGGATGGCATGGATCCCAGGGTCCTATAGTGAGGAGATAGTCTGGGAGTTCTATGCTTCCTATGTCGTTACCATCAAAGGGTCCATTTTTATGCGGGCTAAACCCACAACTCAGCCTCTACTTGAGGCCACACTCGTACAGGGATTCATAGTCGACATCACCGAGACCACCCTTCAGAGGTTTATATACGGTCTATACCACACTCTGCCCATCAATATGAAAGAGTTCGACTATCAGATGGGTATCATCCAGAGTGGGGCATTTCAGAGTAATACCGCTCAGAGGGAGTCACTTTTGAGGTGGCTAGCATGTCACATTGCTATAGATGGAGAGTGCGTGAAGTGGGTTTGGACTCCGAGCTTGGGTATCAAGAAGGTGACGTTGAGTTTTGTTGCTATGTTTTTCTAGTTGCTAGTACGAAATTATGTGTCCCCTACTCAGGCGGACATTGTGGTCACATGGGACTGAGCAGTGATGGTTGCAACTATGGTTGCCGGTTTAGAGATTGATTTTTCCCGCATCCTGATTGCGGTGATTCTTGAGAGGACCTTCAAGGTCACCACCACCTTGCCCTTCCTGTGCCTCATCTTCCAACTTTGCAGACCAGTCTGGCATTGTGACCGGTTGCTTCAGGCAACCAAGACTCTGGATATCGGCCTGATTTGGGATGAGGCTAATGTGGCATCACCTCGCAGGGAGCAACATGTTGAGGTTCCACCATTGGGAGATGATCTTGTAGCAGATGTGGAGTAGATGCAGGTTGATAACTCTTCCCCTCCAGCCACTACAGCTGATGCCTAGACTCCTTCGTCACCGGCTGCCCGTCAGGCTCCTAGCTCATTCAGAGCCACTCCCTCGTCAGGATCCTCCACCATCCCTCTAGCTCGAGTTTTG
Organism: Solanum lignicaule; assembly: GCA_029582545.1. NCBI lineage: Eukaryota > Viridiplantae > Streptophyta > Magnoliopsida > Solanales > Solanaceae > Solanum > Solanum lignicaule. The sequence continues at coordinate 45,224 of JAJOOF010000345.1, read as the reverse complement.
AAGCTGGAGACACAGATGGCCACACTACTACAACACATTAGGTCGTGGATGCAGCGCTCAATTGAGAAGTCTGAGGCTAGGATGGAGCAGCTAATGGACCAGAGGAACCAATCCGTTCATAATCACCTGGATGCGTTTGAGCTGCGAGTCTTGGAGAGGCAGGCCCCGACCATTAATTTAACTACCTTCCAGGCAGAGTTTGCCCGCCTTCGTGCTGATCTTGATTCCCTCCTAGTCCCTCCCGAGTCTGCACTAGAGGCTACACACAGAGGGGGTTGACACTGTGGTGATATATGCCTTATTTGGAAATTCCATGCCACCACCGAACTCTTCTCGTGCTACGGGGAAGTGACCCCACTCCGATCATACTTCTGATGATGCTGAGGCCCACAAATGGAGAAAAAAGGAGCGCCAACAGTTGGAGAAGGCCACGAGGGTGTCGTTACTAGAGGAGGAGATGAGACAGCAGCGGGCTAGGGAGGTAGGTGTTGGCCCATCTGCTAGAGTGCGCACTTCTAAGAATGCTGAGAGAGTTGATGAGATCACTATTGAGAGTGCTGGGATATTTTATGGGAGTGCTATTGATGGCGTTCCAAGTCTTGATCCAGCGGGATCCGAGAAACCGAACCCACTCGGTTCTTGAGTGGTCTTCGACGCATATGCGCCACAGGTTTGCTTCACCCAATCCTTTACTTTTTACTTTTTTGTACATTGGGGACAATTGCACTTTATTTTGTTGGGGGTGGAGTAAATGGATTGTAAGTGATAGGGTGAGTATCAGTAACCCAACTCATAATACTCTCTTGGGGTTTTCTTGCTTGTGTTCTTTTCCCCCAAGAGATTGTTTTAATTTCTGTTGAACCGACATGTTTAGGAATGTATGTGTAGGAGTAAGTAGAAAACCGAAAGCATGATGGCATAAGAAAAAGCATGAGAAAATTGATCCCTGTCCCAAAAAATGATGAAATGTGCTAGATTTGTAGGACTGATAAGTTGAATCTGTTGGATCTCAATTTGACATGATAAAGGACCGATTTGACCTCATGACTTAAGCTAAAACTTGAACTGGGTAATCTGATAATCTGATAATGAAACAATGTGCCAAGATTGTGTGAGAAAAGTTGAATGTTCAGACAGTATGTGCCAATTTAGAACTTGCCCCGTTGGTCCTGCTAAGATAATCTAGGTTAGAAGTTGGGAAGTGATCATAGGACCTTGTTCAAATTAAGTCCACTAAAGCCTAAAATGATCCAACCAAATGAAATCAATGTTCCCTTTGATCTAAATATTTGAGCCTAAGATAGACCACTTCTTTCAATTCACCTAACTGATCTTCCCTAAAATAATTGTTTTGGCCCCGGTCCCTCCTTGGACATGTGCACCTTGACTTAGGCGAAAACCCTAAGTTGAGGGTGGCTAATGCAAAAAGTTACCTTGATCTTGGCCCTGGTCCGACATCGGATATTGTGCACCTTAACTAATGCAAAGTCCATAAGTTAAGGGTGGCTATGAAAGAGGAAACCGAAAGAAAAAAAGGGTATGAAATGAGTTTTGTGTTGAAGAGAGAAAAAGAAAAGATAAAAGAGGATGTGACTTTTTGCAAAAGAAGCAAAAATATGATAAACAAAAGGGCTGAAAGAAATAAAGAAAAATAAAGTGAAAGTTAAAGAAAAAGAAGAAAGTGCAAAAATAAGAGCAGCAAAGTCAAAAGTCACATCTATGTTGAAAAGAGTCAAGGGAAAGAAAGTAAAATGAAAGGAAGTCAAAAATAGGTTGAGAAAAGAGGTAAACAACCAATGTAATGTCAAGGAGGGAAGAAAGTCACTAAAAAGTACCCAAATATACCACACCTGACCCTGAGCCTACGTTACAAGCTAAGAAAGTCCTATAGTGATCCTAGCAATTAGTTTGGAGAGTATAAGCAATGAAAATAAGTGCAAGCCTATGGTATTGAGCACTAACTATAGTTGAAGTCACTTCTGAGCATGAGTGTTAAATGAATTCTAAAACTCAAAATTCATATCTACTGTGTGAAAAGTATTTCATTTGAAGATAGGGCACTAGTTACATTGTCGGAAAGTTGGTACCTTGGTCATTGTGAAAAGTGTATGTTGTGGTGTCTATTGGTCAATCTTTGTCATGTCTTGATCCGCATGAGTTAACTTGTTGAGTTTAATAGAAAAGATTTACATTAAGAAGATGGAATGGGTTGAAATGGCCATGTGATTGCTGAGTTTATATGTCTTCTTCTACACAAGTGTCGTTTAGAGTGTTAGTGTGTCGCTTGAGGACAAACAACAAGTTTAAGTTGAGGGTGTTGATGTACCGTGAGCTTACGGTATTTTTGATCCATTTCACTTAAGAATTGTGTGTGTCTAGGGCCATTTTGTATTAGAAATAATATTTTGTGTGTATGTTTGCAGGAAATAGGCTTGGACGCGATTGAGTGAGATGACAGCTAGAAATATGCAGAAGTAGCCACCCACGGAGTGACCTACGGACCGGACATCCTCTGACGGTCAGTAGATGGGTAAGCTTAGATAGGAGCATTAGGGAATTCTGACCAAGTGTGGAACTACGAAGTGATCCACGGACTGTAGGTTGACCTACGGGCCGTCCTGCACATCAGTCGAATGTGTTCAGAGAGTTGAAGTTCCAGTACCTGATGAAAATCCTAAGTGTGGAGCCACAAAAGAGGACCCCTGGACCGTAGGTCAACCTACGTTCGATCTTGCACGTTCGTCGTTGCTGATCTGGGAGTGAAGGTTTCAGCCTCTACTGAAAAAGTTCTAAGTGTTGACCAACGGAGGGGACCTATGGACCGTAGGTTGACCCACGGTCCGTAGGTCGAGTCGTCGATCAAAGCCGTGTCCCAGAAGTTTATTTCCTTATTTTGTTTCCTTTTTGTTTAGGACATGTTTTTCAATAAATAGGGTATGTAAACCTCATTTTTGGTGGTTAGACATTATTGTTTACTTTTAGTTTTTGGTATTTTATTTGGGAATTAACTTGCAAACTTTGCCAATTTGATTTCTGGATTTTGGTTTACAAGATTTTCACTTTGAAATTCAATTGGAGATTTCGGGTTTCTTCTACTCAAAGTGTAAGTTCATGAATTCTCTTTATCAAAATATGAATTGTGATCTTTCAAGCATGAGTAACTAAATCCACAACTAGGGTTGTGGGAACCATGAGCAATTAACAACGTATGAATAATAATTAAGTAATTCTTGAATACTGTTTATGCATGCATTGGTAATTCCTTCACTTAGAAGTCTTTTTAACGAGTGCATGTGTTAGAATTCGCCTTGTTGCTACTTGCCGGACCAAGGAGGTAGTTAATGAGAAAAGAATTATCAAAAGAGATTTAGTGGGATACTGTCTAATAGTCTAATGTAAATTGGTGCGAGGGTGAAAACTAATCCATACATTGATGTGATGTTTAATCTGAGTAAAGGTAAGGGTTAGTATAGTATACACATGTAGCCGGACCAAGGTGCAGGGTGAAATTCCCTATTTGGAGGACCAATCACTTAGGGATACCTATATTACCAACTTTGCATGTAAAACACTAGGAAAGGTTACTATTATTAGGATTACCGCATTAAGAGCTTATGGGGAACACATACACCCTAGTTTCTCTCTCATATTGATAACTTAAAGTTTGAATCTTGCTCACTTGTTACTTAAACAACAATCGGTTATTTTTTTCCACCCCCCCCCGCCCCCTTATTTACTTGTCTCGAAAATAGTTTGACTAAACCAATATAATCGTGAGTTAAGTTTAAGTCTGAACCATATTCCTCGTGGGATCGACCCCAACGTACAAGTTGGGTTCTTTATTTTACGACAACCGCTTATATTTCTTTAGGGAAGTGTAATTTGACCGTATCAGTAACACTATAATAGTGATGGACTGAGTTCGTTCTCACGCTCTACATCTACTTTCTATCAGTAAAGAATAATCTAGGGTTACATCCTTAGTTTTGATAATTCTTGAGATGAGTTTGTTGTTGAATTCAGAGTTTTTATTCCTGATTTTTGAGTTGCTATACATTATGTATTGAGATTCTTGAGTCGATCATTCATGCCTAATTTTCAGCATGAACCCTATTATTTGAAGTATTCACTGAGTTATTGATGAGAATCTTTTTAACTGAATAATTATCTTAAATAGATTTTCTCATAAAGTAAAAAGGAGTTTTGAGGAAGGTTTAAAGAGACATTTTGAGTAAAGCTTATGTCACACCCAACCCTAGGTGATGCGGACAAATACCATATGAACACATGCTTTACAAGTGACCTATGACGAGTAAGTGAAATACTACGCAATAGATTTACTAATGAGAAGCTACATATCCAACAAATGTCAACTAGCTGAACCAATACATGGGAAAAGTAAAGCTATGAATAAAGATTATAGATTTAAAATGTCTACAAAGAGTCTACTGGAATCCATGACAGTACAACTATAAAAATATGTGTAGTAAATACAGGACAAAGCCCTAAATCAACCTAGAGCTCACCAACAACCGTTGAGTACCATGTGATTCTATTAGGGAGATATACTACTTAAGTACATGTACCTGCAACATAAAATGCAGCGTCCCCAATAAGGGACGTCAGTATGAAATAATGTACTAAATATGTAAGGCATAATACAACCATATGTAAAAAGAGAGCTCAAGTGAAACGAAATACAAATAGATAAGGATTAGAGACCACCATTGCTTATACGTGTGGAATCGTGTATGTTACATTCTTTTCTTTACCTTTATGTTCATTATAATATTTATAAGGCATATGATACAAAGGACCAGCTGATTAGTGGTAGAAGAATATGACCCATGCTAGGCATTTTAACCCCTAGGATGCGGTCTTCATAAATATACAAATCGGGGTCGACCTATGCTAGGATTTTAGCCCCTGGGCTGCCACCCATAATAATATAGATTAGGATCGGCCCATGCTAGGTATTTGATGAGTCCACAATTTGGACTCATTTAGGGCTTCATTTTAATAGAATTAGTGTACTCAAATGCATATTTTGTCTCAATAACTGATGCAAATCCTTAAGTTCCAGCTATTTGGAGTTTGAGTCAAAGCATGGACACTACTTGGCAAAACGGAACAAAAAGGCTGAAAAGACGAAGAAAAAAAGTCCTGAGGATCGCCTAATGCATTCGGCGAGTCACCGAATGGCCTTAACCTTGCTCAAAGTTCCAGTGTGCTAAGCCCTGAAGGAAAATATCAAGTCGTCGATGAAAATGAGAGGTCGGCGCGTCGCGGAACAGTTCCGCAAAACAGTACGATATCACCCAATGATCCAGAACACGAAGATGCTGAAGGCGAAAGCTGAAAGGCGATGAACCAGACCAAAGGTCGGATCGCCGAGTGCATCGGCGATACCGACTAACTGCACCTAGTGATCCTTCGCAACACACTTTTTGACAACTATAAATACTAGTTTGAATTTTTATCTTAGTATGCAATTTCACAGACAACATTTTATTCTCTAAGTTTTCAAGTAGAGAACATTTTGCTTAGCTTTTGAAGATTTGAAGACTTCCAGTTCCAAGAAATTGGAAGTGGGTGTTGAAGATTCTTCATCTTAAACTCGATTGAAGTGAATATAAATCATACCCAATTGATGTTACTTCAATTTGGTATCATTTTCTTCCTTTTTTCTATGTCTAGCTAAAACCTTAATTCTTGGGGTGTGATTTTGTGAATATGGGTTAAATTTCCTGTTGGGTATTGCTTATTGTTAGTCTATTTGTTTTTTAAATGTGATTTCGTTTAGTAGTTCTGTTTAAACTTAATGAGATTGTAGTTGCAAATACAATTTCATCTTAGTATTATTGGCTTGCTCGAGAGAGAAGTTTTAAAACTAAGACTACTAAATCAATAGCCGATGGTTATTGGGTCATCGTAGGTTCAGTTCGAGAGAGTGAATCCTAGGCCTTTTCCCACACATTCAGCTTGAGAGAGTGAATGGGCTAAGGCGGAGGCTGTACTTAAAAGCGGTAACTCGGTGTTCGAGAGAAACCGAGTTGATTCGGGGTAAGTTTCTCTAGAGAAAATTTACCTCCACTAAAGCCTAGCCTAGTTACAAAAGTTCAGCAATTAACTATCAATAGCATTTACCCGATTTTGTAGTTTATCCCATATTCCTATCACATCCCAAGAATCCCGTCTCCCTAATTCACATCTTTTTATTTTCACTGTTTTTGTTCATTAATTGAATACAAACCCCCCCATTGATAATTGACATTCTTGTCAACCCCTTAATTTATTATGTTTTTTCTCGATAATGTTTTTAGCTATGGTTAATTCTAGCATATTCGCACTTAAATCTTAATTCTTAGAAACCGCTCCCTTGGGACTCGGCCCTAAACCATTCGGTTGGGTTATATTACTATTGTATGATCGTAGACTCTTGAATTGGAAGTTGTGTCTTGATTACGCAAACAACAAAATGGGACCGCTGCCGGGGAGTGGTGTCACTTAAGAATTTCGAGTTGAGTCAAATTTTGATTTTGTTAGTCGTAGTTTACTTAGTTAATTTTTAGTTGTGTTTTGCTTGTTTATGTATTGCAACAGGGACGATGAGTGGGATTGGTAATTCTGGGTAACAAACGGATCACCCCTTGTTGAAATTATTGAATCTTAGGGACAACCTCCTAACGTTCAAACAAGTTGGGGGGTGAAACTATCCATGAGAGGTTGCCTAGGTTTAAGGCATTACTACAGCAGTGCCCAGCTCATGGGATGCCTTATAATTTGCTGTTAGAATGCTTCTATAGAGGTATTGGTTCCGAAATAGAAGCATTGTTGATCAACTCTTTACATGGTGTTTAACAAAACAACCTTATGAAGTGGTAGCCCAACGCCTTGATGGTATAGTTAAAGCCAACAAAGAAGTAGAAGAGGACCAAGAATGGGTTGCATTGTTGATTCAGCTGGATGATCTTTCCAAGAAGGTAATGAAGTTAGAAGTAAGGTCTAAAAAGAAGAGCAAGTACTTTCCCCCTCGCAACTGTAAAAAGATGAAGCAGCATGAGGGTGGACAAAATGGAGAGGTTCTCTCACTCATTCTACACAAAATAGAGGAACAAGATAGAGTGTTGAATGAGATAAAAGAGAATGTTGAAATGCTGAATCAGATGATGACCTCCCATTCCATGACCATTCAGCTATAAGACCCCCAAATAGGCCAAATGCTATCATGTCTCTACTCATAACACCAAGAGGGGTTGCCTAGTGATACTAGGGCTAACCCCGATAATGAGGTTTGAATGGTGACTTGCGTCGTGCCACGATGTTAACTAAGGCGATGTAGGGGTGGCAACCTAAAACCCCTTAAATGCTTTAATTTTGTCTTTGTAAATAATGGTGTGTTGATTGTGCAGGTTTGAGTGTGGAAAATGCTTGAAAAGTGCAAGTTGGCGAGCGAATGTTCCAGTCGGCGCATCGCTGAAGAGGTCGGCGCACCCGATTTAATCCTTCGTTTGGCTCAACATAATTTTAACTTGGAGCCTGTAAAACTCAGTGAGCCTAGGAGCAACTTGGCGATTCACCGACTAGGTCGGCGATCCCGATGTTGCCCACCGTTTGAACCCCCAAGCAACTGAAGGTCCTATAAAAGTCGGCGGAGTAAGTAACCACTCGGCGGAGGCGAGTGGATCGGCGAGTGCGACTAAAGTCGCCGAACGGACACGAACTAAACGGTTATTAAGGGCCAAAGGTTTTAAAGTTTCAAACTCTTCACTTTCCCCAGCTTTCAAACTTTGCAAACTCACACCAAGTTAGTATTTTCAATATTTTTACATTCCATAGGTATTTTGGTTGTTGATTGGTGCTCAGAATTGGGATTTCATTTCTGCCTAGCATTTCAAAGTACTTTAATCGGCATAAAGGTTGGTTTTCCGAACCCCGAGTTTACTTTCGAAAATTTGGCACTCATTTGCAGTGATCATATTGTATTGTCATGTGCTGGGCCTCTCTAATTGGATTATAATGCTTAAATGCCAGTTTAAATTTAAGAATCTTGCCCTATTGAATGCCCGTAAATTTGTGCCTTAAATTGAGGTAATTTTTTTGGGGGTATGCTTGCATGTTGGTTAGATTTGTTGGGTGAAGTCTGAGTAACCCATATTTGTGCTAAATTGCATAAATTGCACAATGATGGAGTGGGTGACACCATTCTTCAGGGCAAAAGTCATCAAATGGCCAAATTTGGTAAAACCAAGAAAACTCTGAATATCCCGGGGTAATGGTTGTTATGGGTCTGAGTTTAATTGTACTAGTGCATGCTTTGATTTTGTTTTTGGGGGTTGCGGGGTTGAATTCGAGAAGTTGGGTTGAAAATAGGCACGTTGGGCCGTTTGGCGAGTTGGGTCGAGCTCACCGGACTACTCGACTTTTCGCCTAATGTCTCCATCTCGCCTTTGATTTTATTTTTTATTTGATGATTGATTCTATAACTTTCGGCGAAAAGCTTGATGTTGCCCAAAGCACTCAGTGACTCGCGGAAAGGCTTCTCTTTCGCCCTTTGTTCTTTACCCCTGAACCCTTGTGCACTGGAACTTTTGGAGGGCTAGCTAGCCCTTGATCGCTGAAAGCTATCGGTGATTCGCCAAAAGGGACCTTCCATCACCAACTTGCTGAGAGTTTTGAGCCAATCCCTTCGGCGAGCCCGATTTAGCTCGTCAAAGCGATTCGGTGATTCGCCGACTTAATCGGTGAGTCTGTCTGCAGTAAATTTTCTGTGTTTTGATATGAATATTTACTAACTTTTCTCCGATGTTTTGCAGACATGGTGCGAATAAATCTAGATAGGCCACTCTAGAAAAAGGCACGGGGCATTACTATAAACGAAGGGGGATCAAATCCTCCAAATAAGAGAAGGAAGAACTCCCTCTGGGAGACAAAGGCAAAAGAAAGACGCACACATCTGGGAGAATGGCTGTTGACACCCTAGCTAATTTGTCTGAGCCTGAAGACGAGTAGCCTTTGATTTCCCAAAGAGATGAGATCCGGGCTCTATCGCAATCCACGTCTACCAGAGTTCCCTCAGCTGCCACCCTCCTTTAACAAAATTAGTGTCAGCTGAGGCACCTCCTGTGACCCCTGAGCTTCCTATCGTTCCTTCTCCCAGGCTTCTGAACAGATTGAAAGGTGATGGTTTACGAACTATCCTCGAGGAAAAGCTGTTTTTTATAGAAGGCTTGGAGGAGAAGTATTCAGATGTGAGGGAGACCCTCCAATTCCACAGGTTCGAACAGTTCATTAGGCCCCGAGGCCTCTATATTCCCTCTTGGGTCCGTGAGTGCTACACAATTTATGGTGATCTAGTTCCCAAGAGAAAGAAAAAGGCTAGTGAGTTTAGACCGTTAAAGGCAGTCATGGTCTGAGGCAAGAAGGTTGGGTGCAACAGTGAGTACATTAATGTTGTACTAGGTAGAGATATACACTCTATACACCTGTATGACGGATTTCCTGTTGCTCAATTCTTGGATGATCTGAAGGGGTGGCCGGCACCTTTGATTTCTGATACTACTCCAAGGTGGATCGAGGCGGGCACCCCTATTGAGAAGAGAGATTTGAGTATTAATGCCCGGTTCTTGTTTGTCTTAATCAGCAACACCATTATGCCATCCCAGAATGAGTCTGTCCTCCGCCATTCTAAGGCAGCATGCCTAGGGTCTATCATATCCAGGAGGCGCATCGACCTAGGACTTCTGATTTCATAGGAGATGGCCATGAGACCCAAGCAGAGACAAACTTCTCTGCCATTCTTGATCTTGATCACTGAGCTGTGCCGGCGTGTTGGATTACCCTGGGATGCTGCGAGAGATATTGAGCTCACTCCTTATTCCTCCACTAACATCCGGCATATTGAGGCTGAGTCCACACGAGAGGAGGCTAATGGGAGGAGAGCAGCTCCGGCAGATGCTTCTCTGCAGGTTGATGTTGATTCCCTACCTGCAGAGGAATCTTCGCCTACTCCGACCTCCGGGCATTTAGGTACTTCTACCCCTCCAATTTATTTGTAGGTTACGGGTACCTCCACCTCATCCCAGCCAGTCAAGATTACTCAGGTGATGATCTTGAAAATAGGGAATCTGGCATATTCAGCTGATGTGAGGGTGACTCAATTGGAGAGATCCATCCCAGCGATGATTGAGAGTGCTATTTCGGCTGCACTAATCCCCCTTCGGGCTTCTGTTGATGATATGGTTACTAGAGTCACAGCTTGTGAGAGCAGACATGGGGAGGCCTCAGAGGTTTCAGCTTTGCAAGCCGAGGTAGCACACTTGAGGAAGGACGTAGAATATATGAAGTCTACCGACTTTACCTCACTACTGAAGGATGATGATGATGTAGATACTCAGAGACTTCAGTGATTCCTCCGGGTACCACCAGAGATGTACAGAGGGATGACACATCAACTGATGACTCAGAGGTGGAGACCGATGAGGAACAGGTAGAGGTACATGATGATGAGGTGTACAATGATCTGGCGGATCTGGATAATTCCATGTATGAGACTGCACGCTGGACATCTATGAGAGACACCGCCGTGGGCGGATCTAGTGGAGCTAGTCCTTCTGAGGTGACTCTGAGCACTGATGCCCAGATCTCAAGCACTACACTGGGCATTGATGCCCAAATAGATGGAGCGACTGCTTAGACAGGATCCCCTCTTTACCTCCCTCTCTGTCTTTATTTCTTTTCACTTTTGGATATGTTTATTTGTATTTGAGGACAAATATTTTTCATTTGTGGTGGGGTGAGTCCCACCTTTGTGCATATCTGTTTTGTTTATCTATTTGGGCCTTGTGCTAAATTTGTGTTACATTACTTTTTGTGGAATGTTTGAGCTTGTGGCTTCTTGGTTTTAATTGAAAATGATTTTTGACCCTTTCGAATTTTTTTTGCCACCTCTTGTATGTGTTGAATGTGACTGTTCTCTTGCAAATTTGAGTATCAGTTTTGATTAATACCGATGACTTGAATAGTGCTAATAATCGAACAAACATGAATGTGCAGCTATGATGAGGCCAAATGAAGTTGCATAGACAATATGTGAACTCTTTGCATCTCGTTGTGACTAGCCAATTATCGAATCGAGTCTCTTGTGATGATCGTTGCACACTAGCGAAAGTGTGGAGTCTTGTTTGACCTTGGTGTCAATGCCTTGTGTGATGAGCTTACTGTGAACCATGCATGATAACACCTAGAATTTGCCCATTGGTCCAGTAGACTAAAGTGATGCTAACTCTTGAAATGATCTTAGGCAACTTTAAAAAGTGTGAACCAATTTGACATATACCTATTTTGTGGCCTACCTTGTGAGTGTGTGAACCTCTTTTGAACACCCCTTGAGCCTTACCTTTCTTTGGAAGAAACTTGATGAAAAAATGACCTTTCTTAAATCCACTACCCATAATCCTCTTGATTTGTGGTTGATTGAATAGCCAACTTAGGTTTTTGTTAGGGGTGTGGTCAAAAGAGAAGGCAAGTAAAGAAGTGCAAGAAAAATCTCCTTTAACCCATGGTTTTGAGAACAATTGAACCCCTCCATATAAAAAAAAAGAAGGGAAAGAAAAGAAATAAAAAGAAAAAGAATGAAAAAGTTGTGGAATAATGCACAAAAGAAATGGGGTTTCCGAACAATCCATGGAAAATGAATAATGGGATGACTTATGAGCACTAAAGAATATGATGAAAGAAGAGGAAAGGAAGTGTTGTGAGCACCACATTTCATGATGATGAAAGTCACTGAGCCTAAATGACCATACCTATACATTCAGCCCCATTACAAGCCTTGAAAATACCTTTTCGATTTGAGTGAGCTGAAACAATTGTCTATTGAAAAATACGGGCAAACCTATGGGTGAAAGCATACATAGTGTTGTGAGCGTTGCATTTGATTCCGTAACTTTTAATTGTTGAACCATTGTGTGTGAATATGGAATCATTCTTTGTGTGAGGGCATTTGAACACTTTAGTTGAGCTTGAACTTGCATTTGAAGCAAGTATGGTGAGCTTGAGATTCTTTGATAATGGTGTGTCACAACTTGAAACTTTGAATGCACATTTAATCTTCACATGAGTAAATTAAGTCTTATGTGTGCATTCATGATTGAGTCTTGTGTAGGACTGTTTGAGACAACCTTTTTGAACTGCCGAACTTTAGTTTTACTTGAGGACAAGCAAAAGTTTAAGTTGGGGGTGTTGATGAGTCCACGATTTGGACTCATTTGGAGCTTCATTTTAATAGAATTAGTGTCCTCAAATGCATAATGTCTCAATAACTGATGCAAATCGTTAAGTTTAAGGTATTTGGAGTTTGAGGCAAAGCATGGACACTACTTGGCAAAAAGAAACAAAACGGCTGAAAAGACGAAGAAAATAAGGCCTGAGGATCGCCTAATGCATTCGGCGAGTTGCTGAATGGCCTCAACTTCGCCCAAAGTTCTAATGTGTTGAGCCTTAAAGCAAAAGATCAAGTCAGCGATGAAAAGGAGCAGTTAGCGCATTGCCGTACAGTTCCGCAAAGCAGCACTATATTGCCCAATGATCCAGAACGCGAAGATGCTGAAGGCAAAAGCTGAAAGGCAATGAAGCAGACCAAAGGTCGGATCACCGAGTGCATCGGCGATCTTGACTAGCTGCTCTGAGTGATCCTTCACATTACATTTTTTGAAAACTATAACTACTAGTTTGAATTTTTATCTTAGTATGCAATTTCAGAGACGACATTTTATTTTCTAAGTTTTCAAGTAGAGAACATTTTGCTTAGCTTTTGAAGATTTGAAGACTTCCAATTCCAAGAAATTGGAAGTGGGTGTTGAAGATTCTTCATCTTAGACTCGATTGAAGTGAATATAAATCATACCTAGTTGATGTTACTTTGATTTGGTATCATTTTATTCCTTTTTTCTATGTCTAGCTAAAACACCAATTCTTGGGTGTGATTTTGTAAATATGGGTTAAATTTCCTATTGGGTATTGCTTATTGTTAGTCTATTTGCTGTTTAAATGTGATTTCGTTTAGTAGTTGTGTTTGAACTTAATGGACTTGTAGTTGCAAATACAATTTCATCTTAGTATTTTTGGCTTGCTCGAGAGAGAGGTTTTAAAACTAAGACTACTAGATTGGTAGCTGGTGGTTATTGGGTCATCGTGGGTTCAACTCGAGAGAGTGAATCCTATTTGGAACATGTAAATAACTAATTCATGATAATCTGCTGAAGTTCTGGAAACCCTAGGTCTAGTCATGATAAGGGAATCAAGAATCTAACAGAATTCTAAGGACCTAATGGGTGAAAGGAACCCACTAGTGAAATCCCACATACCTGGTGACAAATTCCACGGAGAAATCTTTTGATTTTAGGGCTAGAACTGATGGAATCTTGCTGCGTTCTTGAACTAGGGGTCTTGACTTCCTTCTCCTCTTGGCGTTCTAATTTTTGTAAGTTTTGATGAATGATCTGACTTAGGTAAGTTCTAGTTATGTTTCTAGGCTAAAATTAATCAAAACCACGTTGTTTAGGGTTAAAATGACGTAGTTTAGGGATTAAACGAAATAGAAAAGACCAAAAGACCCCTGAATTAACTGATGTCTGAGTGACCAACGGACCTGGTCCACGGACCGTGGTCCTACCTACGGTCCGTCCTGGTCCTTCGTCGTTTAGCTTAGAGACTGAGATCTGTGAACCAAGATCCATGGATCGTGGTCCAACCTATGGTCCGTAGGTCCTGGCCATGGGTCGGGGTTTTATGGGTTTTCGGTGGACCACATTACACAGACCTGGTCCACGAACTGTGGTCCCACCTACGGTCGACGTTTTCTTGGATTTTTCTGTGGACCACGTTCCACGGACTGTGGTCTAACCTACGATCCGTAGGTGGCCTTCGTAGGTGGCACCTGCACTTCTGGAAATATGCATTCTGGTCTATCTAGGATACAGGGTGTTACATTATCTCCCTCTTGGGAACATTCATCCTCGAATAAAGACTAAACCAGCTGGAAAGGAGGGAGAGGGCTGCAATCCCTAGCACTAAACATTGGAAACTGAATTTATGACTGAACTGAGTTCCAAGAACATGCAAATACGCTGAAAATGCAAGTACAAACTGAAGGAACATGCTAGTAAGACTGAATATACGCATGAATGACTGAAATAGTAAAGAGGAACTATTACCTCAAGCTGGAATGGAATCAGAAGGAAAGAGGTGAAGGTACTTGGACTTCGTGGCTGCTTCTGCTTCCTAAGTAGCTCCCTCTATAGACTGACTCCTCCCCAAAACCTTGACTGAAGCGACTTCTTTGTTTCTCAACCTTCTAACTTGACGATCAAGAATCTCAACTGGTACATCCTCATAAGAAAGGCTATCTTTTACGGCCACACTCTCTAATGGCACTACGGATGCTGGATCACCCACACATTTCTTCAAAAGTGAATGTGAAAGACTGGATGCACTGTTGCTAAGTCTGCTGGCAACTCTAGCTCATAATCCACTTTACCAATCCTTTTCAAGATCCGATAACGACCTACATATCTGAGACTAACCTTCCCTTTCTTGCCAAATCTTATCACCCCATTCATAGGTGACACTTTCAGGAAAACCCAATCATCAACTTGGAACTCTAGTTCCCTTCTCCTTGCATCTACATAAGACTTCTGGCGACTCTGGGCTATCTTAAGTCTATCTCTAATGAGTTGCACTTTCTCCAAAGCATAAATGACTGAATCTGTCCCTATCAAGGCTGCTTCACCTACTTCAAACCAACCAACCGGAGATCTACATCTATGCCCATATAATTCCTCATAAGAGGCCATCTGAATGCTGGAATGGTAGCTATTGTTGTAGGCGAACTCTATAAGAGGAAGGTGATCATCCCAACTACCCTTTAAATCGATCACACTAGCTCTCAACATGTCCTCTAAGGTCTGAATGGTACGCTCTGCCTGACCATCCGTCTGTGGATGAAATGTTGTGCTAAGATTAACCTGAGTACCAAGACCTTTCTGAAATGACTTCCAGAAATGAGAGGTAAACTGAGGACCTCTATCTAAGATGATAGACAAAGGAACCCCATGCAACCTCATAATCTCATTAATATAAAGCTTGCCGTATTCTTCTGCCGAATCTGTAGTCGTAACCGCCAAAAAGGGAGAACACTCAGTGACTTTGTCAACTATCACCCAAATGGAGTCATGCTGTCTTCTAGTACGAGGTAAACTTGTGATGAAGTCCATGTTGATCACTTCCCACTTCCCAGTAGGAATGTCAATCTCTTAAGTCATACCTCCGGGTTTCTGATGTTCTACCTTGACTTGCTGGCAATTCGGGCACTTAGCCACAAAATCTGCTATACCTCTTTTCATACCATTCCACTAATAGACTTCCCGCAGATCGCGGTACATCTTAGTAGTGCCTGGATGGATAGAATATTTGGAGTTATGGGCCTCTACAAGAATATGTTGTCTCAACTCACACACATTAGGAACACATAATCGACCCTGGTAGTGAAGCACACCATCTCCCCCTTAGGAGAAAACCTCAACTCTCTATTGATGGACTGTACCCTTGAGTTCGAGCAATATCGGATTACTGTCTTGCTTTTCCTTAACTTCCACTACCAAAGAAGATTCTACCCCATTCTGAACTGTTACACCACCATATAATATGCTCATAAGATGAACTCCTAGGCGAGCAAATCTGTGAACAGCCTTTGCTAGATCCTTTCTCTCTTCCTCAACATGTGCTACACTACCCATGGATAATCTGCTAAGAGCATCTGCTACTACATTTGCCTTACTAGGATGGTAATGCACACTCATATCATAATCCTTGAGGAACTCTAGCCATCTTCTCTGGTGAAGATTCAACTCTTTCTTGGTGAACACACATTAAAGGCTCTTATGGTCGGTGAACACATCTATGTGAACACCATACAAGTAATGTCTCTAAATCTTTAGTGCAAACACCACTGCTGGAAGCTCGAGGTCATGAGTTGGATAGTTTTTCTCATGCACCTTAAGATGTCTAGAAGCATAAGGTATAACCTTACCTCGCTGCATAAACACACAACCTAGGCCGACTCTGGATGCATCACAATAGATCACATAGCCATCTGAACCCTCTGGCAGAGTCAAGACAGGAGCTGTAGTCAATCTAGTTTTCAATTCTGTAAAGATTTTCATACAATTATCTGACCACTGATACTTGAATTTTTTCTGAGTCAGATTAGTCAATAGTGAGGCTATGGATGAAAATCCTTCCACGAACCTTTTGTAATAACCCGCTAAACCTAAGAAACTTCTGATATCTGTAGCAGAGGTAGATCTGGGACAATGTTTCGCTGTTTCTATCTTCTAGGAATCAACTCGAATCCCTTCACTAGACACAATATGCCCAAGGAAGGCAATTCACTACAACCAAAACTCACATTTGCTAAATTTAGCAAATAACTGGCGATCTTTGAGAGTTTGCAGAACAACCCTCAAATGACTCAGATGTTCTTCCTCATTCCTAGAATTAATGAGGATATCGTCAATAAAGACGATAACGAACAAGTCTAAGTACTGCTTGAACACTCTGTTCATCAGATCTATGAAAACTGCAGGAGCATTGGTTAGTCAAAATGACATAACTACAAATTCATAATGTCCATACCAAGTCCTAAAGGTTGTCTTCGGAATGTCACTGTCTCTGACTTTAAGCTGATGATAACCTGATCTGAGGTCTATCTTTGAAAAATAACTAGCACCCTGAAGTTGGTCAAACAAGTCAACAATCCTGGGGATAGGATACTTATTCTTGATTATGACCTTGTTCAACTGCATATAGTCAATGCACATTTTGAGAGAACCATCTTTCTTCTTTACGAACAACACTGGTGCACCCCATGGCGAAATACAAGTCTGATGAAGACCCTATCTAGAAGGTCTTTCAACTACTCCTTCAATTCCTTAAGCTTAGTTGGAGCCATTATGTAAGGAGGAAAGGAGATAGGCTGGGTATCTGGAAGGAGATCAATTCCAAAGTCGATTTCCCCATTGGAAGGAACTCTGGGAATATCTTCTGGAAACACTTCTGGCAACTCATTAAGCACAGGAACTGACTCAAGAGTTGGGGTTTCAGAGCTTGAATCCTTAACCCGAACTAGATGATAGAGATAACCCTTAGAGATCATATTTCTGGCCTTAAGGTAAGAAATGAATCGACCCATAGGCACCAAGCTACTACCGTTCCATTCTAAGTTTGGTTCATCTGGAAACTGAAAACAAGCAATCCTAGTTCTACAGTCGACCGAGGCATAAGAGGAATGTAACCAATCCATGCCTAGAATGACATTGAAGTCTACCATTTCTAACTCTACAAGATCTGCTGAGGTGACTTTCAGAGAGACTGTGACAGGGCAATGTATACCCGTCTAGCTATAACTGGGTCACCAACTGGAGTAGAGACTGAGAAGGGTTTTGAGAGAGTTTCTGGGCTAATACTAAATTTGACCGCTATATAAGGAGTTACAAAAGACAAAGTAGCCCCTAGATCTAACAATGCATAAACATCAAGTTCAAAGACTTGTAACGTACCAGTGACTACATCAGAAGAATCTTCCTGATCCTGGCTAGCCTGCAGAGCATACAACCTATTTTGGTGCTGGCCGCCACCTGTACCAGATGAGTTACCCTGCTGAGTCGGGCGACCTGCTGGTGCTGCTGAAGTTGTGGACTGAGCTCTACCATTATTACCTCCTTGACCCTGTCTAGAAAGACAATCTTTCAACCTGTGACCAGACTGACCACATCCAAATTATCCTTCCTTCCCTGCAAGGCACTCGCCCGGATGGTTCTTACCACACTTAGTGCAGGTTGGGTAGGTTTTGGTACCTGAAACACTTCCTAAGACTTAGAGCCTGATGGCTTACCTTTCTGATTTTGTCTAAACTTGGAGGATGGAACACTAGCTGATGAAGGTGCTGGAGTTGAAAATTTCTACTGACCCTGCGAGCGATTCCTAACACCCAATTTTTGCTGAGAGTAGTCATAGTTTCCGGTCCTAAGCTTTTTGTTCTCCTTAGCCTGTTCTCTAAGCTTATCACCCTCAACATGCTGAGCATGAGTCATGAGCCTAGATATACTCATATTTTCCAGCAACATAATATTCCTACACTCTTTTTTCACTAAGTCCAACACTCAATAAAGAAACTTATACATCAGAGCCCTGGAATCAACAACCATATGAGGAGCATACCTGGAGAGTTGGGTAAACTTGAGCCCATACTCTTGGACTGTCATGCTACCTTGCCTTAAGTTCATAAATTCCTGAGCTTTCGCCTCCCTTAGCTTTCTTGGGAAAAACCTGTCCAAGAAGGTCTGACTAAAGCAATCCCAAGTGATAGGAGCTGCATCTGTACCCCTGTGCTCCTTCCACTGAGTATACCAGATATGAGCTATATCCTTAAGTTGGTAAGATGCTAACTCAACCCGATCATTCCCAGTTACATGTATCACTTCAAAGATTGTCTCGACCTCATCAATGAAGTTTTGGGGATTTTCTACAACCTGCGATCCTAAGAACTTTGGCGGATTCATCCTAACAAAGTCTCGCACTCTGGCAGGAGCTGAACCAACATTAGCGTTTGCCGGAGCTGGAGCCCGCTGATTGTTTTGCTTGGCAACGCTCTGAGCCAACATCTGAATGGCGTTCCAGAACTCTGCAATTGAAACTTCTTGAGATAGGATTGGAGAAGTTGTGTTTGTGTTCCTGACATTCGCATTTCTGGTGTTATCTCTACGAGGAGGCATGATCACTGAAACATAGAACGTCGACTTAGAATGGAATTAGATCATACCTTACACACGATAAGAGTAACAAGAAGATGAACATTTTCCTAATACATTTTGTAGCCTCCATCTCATTAGATGTGGTGCACTTCACACCCATGAAAAGAACTCTACTTATTGCGGCTTTACAAACATCCTAGGACTCTTAAACCTAGTGCTCTGATACCAACTTTGTCAAGCCCCGAGCTATCCCCGAGACGCGAACACGAGACCTAGGATCACAAGTGACTCCAAGCTAACCCTGCTGGCATAATCATGAGCATACAAAAGATAAACTGAGATATAAAACTATTGTGGAAGCTAATAATAAGTAAATCTGAAATGATGGGAAATACCCATATACTAAAACTGAATATCAAATCTGAGAGTTTAATACAAAAGAAACATCAAAATCAAATACTAAGCTGAATCTAGCTATGTCTGAAAATAGCCTCTAACTGACTAGAAGTACTGAGACATGCCCCAACTTAGTCTAGCAAGACTGAAATAATGAAAAGATAGTATGACTATTTTCCTCAAAGAATGAGGACTCGCCATTGATGCTACTGAACTGGAGATCGAGAACTGATCTAAGGGAGATCTGGATGCTGAGAATCTGAACCTACATCACAAGAAGATGTAGCGTAGAGTATGCATCAGTATTGAAGGGTACTGAGCATGCAAGATAGAATAAAGCTGAAATAACATATACTGAACAAAGAAATAAAACAATGATATAATCTGAACATGATATAGCTACTGAGTACTAATCTAACTAAATGCAATGACCAATTTATAACATGCTGAAACTGAAAAATAAATGTATTGATAAATGGTCAATGCAATAGAATCTGACTGAACTATGGGAGATACTAATAACCGATAATAAAACCACATGAGCTAAATGTGGAGTCCGATGTATACGAACCATCGAGAGGACCCAATACACCCGGCCAAAGGTATAGAGGCATGCTGGCGTGATCACTAAAATGATGCCCACAGAGGGGACTTACAACCTACGTGGCTCGTAGTTCTGGGACTATATGGGTGACTGACCCTAGTCCAACTCGCCATTATGCTATTCCCAATAGATTACGTGTTTAACACATTATGACTAAAATTATGTATTATACTGGACAGCTCAAACTGAGAATGCGCAATAATATACTGATAATGACACATTCCATAACTGAGGCATGTATATCTAAAATAACTGATATATCTGACCTAGCATGTGTAATTCAAGAACTACAGAAATACATAGCTTTAGTTCTGAAATTCATGCAAGAAACGATGTAATAATATGATAATCTAATTTGGAACATGTAAATAACTAATTCATGATAATTTGCTGAAGTTCTGGAAACCCTAGGTCTAGGCATGATAAGGGAATCAAGAATCTGACTGAATTTTAGGGACCTAATGGGTGAAAGGAACCCACTAGTGAAATCCCACATACCTAGTGACGAATTCCACTGAGAAATCTTTCTATTTCAGGGCTGGAACTGATGGAATCTTGTTGCGTTCTTGAACTAGAGGTCTTGACTTATTTCTTCTCTTAGCATTCTAATTTTTCTAAGTTTTGATGAATGCTCTAACTTAGGTAAGTTCTAGTTGTGTTTCTAGGCTAAAACTAATCAAAACCACGTAGTTTAGGGATAAAACGACGTAGTTTAGGGATAAAACGACGTAGTTTAGGGTTAAACGAAATAGGAAAAGACCAAAAGACCCCCGACTTAGCTGCTGTCGGAGTGACCGACAGACCTGGTCCACGAACTGTGGTCCTACCTACGGTCTATCCTGGTCCTTCGTCGTTTGGCTCAGAGACTGGGATTTGTGAACCAAGATCCACAGACTGTGGTCCAACGTACAGTCCGTAGATCCTGGCCGTGGGTCGGCAATTTCTAGGTTTTTGGTGGACCACGTTCCACGGACCGTAGTCCAACCTACAGTCCGTAGGTCCTGGCCGTGGGTCGGCATTTTCTGGGTTTTCGGCGGACCATGTTCCACGGACCGTGGTCCCACCTACGGTCGAGGTTTTCTTGGGTTTTTCTGTGGATCACGTTCCACAAGCCTGGTCCACGGACTGTGGTCCAACCTACGATCCGTAGGTGGCACCTGCACTTCTGGAAATCTGCATTCTGGTCTATCTAAGATACAGGGTGTTACAACTCAAGTGGAGTTGAGGTGGATGATGAGAAGGTAGAGGCTATAAGGAGCTGGCCAACCCCTAAGACCATTAGTGATGTTAGAAGCTTCCATGGGTTGGGAAGTTTTTATAGGATGTTTGTGAGGGATTTTAGTTCTCTAGCCGCTCCACTAACTGAGGTCATCAAGAAGGAAAAACCTTTCATTTGAGGTATAAAATAAGAGGAAGCCTTTAGAACTTAAAGGAGAAACTTAGTTCGACTCCTTTACTTCAACTTCCCAATTTTGAGATGATGTTTGAAATTGAGTGTGATGCTAGTGGAGTAAGCATTGGTGCGGTCTTTATTTAAGAAGGGAAACCATAGCTTACTTTAGTGAAAAGTTAAGAGGAGCTCCATTGCAATATTCTACCTATGATAAGGAACTCTATGCCCTAGTGAGAGCCTTAACGAATTGGCAACATTATTTGTGGCATAAGAAATTTGTGATTAGAACCGATCATGACGCTTTGAAGCATATTAAGTTTCAAAATAAGATTAATAGAAGGCATGCCAAATGGATAGAATTTATTGAGTCTTTTCCTTATGTGATTAATCATAAGAAAGGCAAAGAGAATATTGCGGTGGATGCTTTATGTTGAAGATATGCTTTGATGAATACCTTGACTTCTAGATTGATGGGTTTTGAGAGTTTGAAGGAGTTATATTCTAATGATGATGATTTTGATAAAATCTTTGGGGAGTGTCAAGTGAGCTTGAATAGGTATGTACCAGTTGTTAAGAAAGGTAATGAAGCTAGATCTCCTAGGTTTGAGTTTAAGGAAGACTATTTGTTTAGGAATGGAAAGCTTTGTGTACCTATGTCCTCATGGAGAGAGAGTTGTTAGTGAAAGAGGCACACAATGGAGGTTTGATGGGTCATTTTGGAGTGTCAAAAACCTTAGCTATTCTTAGTGAACATTTATTTTGGCCTAAGATGATAAGAGATATGGTGAGAATTTGTGCTAGGTGTTTGGATTGTAAGCATGCTAAATCTTCTACCCAACCCCATGGGTTGTATACCCCTTTTCCTATTCCTAGCGGCCCTTGGCTAGATATTTCCATAGACTTTGTTGTTGGTCTCCCGAGGACTAGGAAGGTTAAAGATAGCATCTTTGTTGTTGTGGATAGATTTTCTATAATGGCTCACTTTATTGCTTGTCATAAAAGTGATGATACATCTCATGTTTCTACCTTATTTGTTCATAATGAGATGAAATTTCATGGTGTTCCCCAAACAACTGTTAGTGATAGAGATTCAAAATTTCTAAGCCATTTTAGGAGGTGTTTGTGGGAAAATATGGGAACTAAGTTACTATTTTCTACTTTTTGTCATCCTCAAATGGATGGTCAAATCAAGCTGGTTAATAGAACCTTAGGTTACATGCTTAGGGCTATGGTTAAAGGGAAGTTGACTTCTTGGGAGGATCAATTGCCATTAATTGAGTTTTCATATAATATAACTATTCATAGATCTATTGGCATAACCCCTTTTGAGTGTGTTTATGGCTTTAGTCCCTTGACTCCATTAGATTTAACTTTTTTACCCCAAGATGTTATTGTGAGTATAGATGCAAAAGCAAAGGCAAAAGATATGAAGAACATTCATCAGAAAGTAAGAATGCAAATTGAGAAGGCCAACAATGATCTAACCAAAAGAGCCAACAAGGGACGAAAGCGAGTCTCTTTTGCACACGGTGATTGGGTATGAGTTCATTTTAGGAAGGAAAGATTTCCAAGCAAAAGGAAGAACAAGCTTATGCCAAGAGGAGATTTACCTTTTCAAGTGCTTGAGAATATTGGGGATAATGCTTACAAAGTGGACTTACCAAGTGAGTATTTTGGTCCATAATGTTTTCAATGTTAGTGATTGATCTCTTTTTGATGTAGGTGTGGCGAATTCAAGGACGAATTCTTTTGAAGAAAGGGAGAGTGATGTAGATCGAAGTGACACTACTTCAAGGAGGCCTTTCACAAGGAGTCAAGCTAACGACCTTCAAGCATTGCAAGCTTTATGGATGAAGAAGGAACCTTTGGAAGGCTCCAACATGGCAGACTTGAAGATATTTAATATATTAAGTGCTCTACCATTTTAATTACCTTGTAATTTTAATGAGGGGTAATTGCATCTTTTTTCACTAATTTTAGTTTTAGTATAAATAATAGATATTAGGGTTTCATAAGGGGTTTTTTGGGATATGTCATGCCTCTTGTGAGAGTTTGGAAGCCCTTTGTTGAACTTCAACATTTTGTCTCAGAATTTGCAAGTAAGGTTGCTACTTTCTTGAGGATTATAATAGATTAGGTGCTTTTATTTCTCAATTAAGTGGTGTTTTGGTTAGTTTCACCATTACATCTTTTAGTTGCTTGAATTTAATTTTGTCTATCTCTCTTTTATCTATCTGTTTTTACTTCTATTTTATTTTTATCTTCTTGTTTCACATCAGGAGGAAACATGGATCTCGATGGAAGTAACACTGTTAGTCACTATGGGCAGGATGATGGTGTCAGAAATATGGGTGATGTGAATCTTAATGTCATCGAGGAAGTTGGAGCAATCCGGTTACCATCCATTACAAGGAATGCTCCATTTAATGTAACCTAACCAATGTTGCAGGTAATTAAAATGTGGAGACTTTTTGGAGGACTTGAGAATGAAAATCTCCATGACAACCTTCGAAAGTTTGTAAATGTGTGTGGTCCTTTCACTATCGAAGGCATTTCACAAGAATCAAAGAGGTTGAGGTTATTCATGTTTTCCTTGATGAAAGACGCAACTAAGTGGTTGATTGAACTGCCACCAAACTTTATCTCTTCATGGGAGGAATTGATCGAGGCTTTTTTTGGACAATTCTTTCCTCCTTCAAAAATGGTAAAATTAAGGGATGGAATACAAAACTTCAAATGAGTGAATAGAACTTGTTCCTAAAATTTGGTTACAATTAACCATTTGTAGTGGCCTCAAGGCTACTTGATGATATGATCGAAATCAATTAAGCTTGGTATACTTGTGAATATCATGTGTCACTTCCACAATTGGGGATGCTAAGAGAAAAAGAAGAGAAGAATCAAGAATCTGATCAAAGCATAGCTAAATTTTTAGCTCAAATTGAAATCTTGTTGAAACATGTCATGGGAAGTGATAGGAGATCAATTAATGAAATGGATATCAGTCGTGGAATTACTACATTTGAGGGTGCATGTAATGGAAACTTAATTTTGAGAGGTGGCAAAAAAGAGGGTTTGCGGTCTAGTTATCTAAGGCTTACCATATATGAAGGTTGGAACGGGGGTAGTGATAGTAGTTGGGAGGATGTTGGTTGGTCTAATAGATAGGAAAGTTGGGACGAAATTGAGCATGAAAGAGAAGAATTGGTGTCGGTTCATGATTCATCTATTCCGGGAAATGCTCAAACCGAGGTGTTTTTATCTAAAATTCTTAACAAAGGCGAAGAGTCTTATATGATTTTGCAGGACATGAGAAGTGAATTCTAATAATTGATAGACACAGTCACTTCCCATTTATCCTCAATAAAGCTACTTGAAGAACAAATGAGTCAACCGGCCAGTCTTGTATACTCCAACCCAAAGAAAGAATTCATGGGTTACGTGAATAATGATGTTGTTAATGCTACCCAAGTATCAGTTGCGGTAACTAGAAATTGTAAAGCATTACACATTGCACCAATTGTTGATGTTTATTGTAAGAAGATTGTGGTTGTTGATAATGGAATTTGAAGCTCCATTAGCCAAACATGGTGAAAATGATCTGCAAGTAAGCAAGAGTGATAGCAATGATATCTTCTCAAGTGCTAAAGCTCCAATCAAAATCAAACCTCCCTTTCCTAAATAGTTGAGGAAGAAAAATGATAATGCAAAAAATTAATTTTTTTGGGGTAGTCAATGAATTGTCAATCAACATTCCATTGGTGGATGCATTGGTCAAAATGTTTGGGTATGCAAAATTCATGAAAGAGTTGGATACGAAAAAGACATTGGCCGATTGTGGCACAATCTAGGTATCTGAAACATGTAGTACCATTATATAAAGAATGCCATTATTAAGAAAAGAGACCCCATATCTTTCACTATCCCATGTACCATTGGTACGTGTACATTTCCTTAAGTGTTATGCGATCTTGGGGAAAGTATAAATTTGATGCCATTATAGGTCTTTAATGAACTTGGGCTTGAATAGCCGATACCGACAAATATGAGATTGTTGATGGCTGATCATTCAATAAAATGACAGATTGGATTGGTGTATGATGTGCTAGTAAAGGTAGAAAAGTTTGTCTTTCTTACCTACTTTGTGTTACTAGATTGTGAGATCGATATTGATGTCTTCGTGATACTTGGTAGGCCATTCTTGGCTATAGGTAAATCATTTGTTGATGTTGAAGGGGTGAGTTGATGTTTCGGGTTAATGAGTAAAATGTTAGTTTTAACATTTGTAAGTCAATGAAATATCCAAGTTACATGCATGTGGTGTCATATTTGGCCAAATTGATGAGGTAGTGGTTAGTATTTGTGAGTTGACATCTAATGGAGAATCTTTGGTAGTATTACTCAAGTATGATGAAAAAGAAATAAGCGATTATGATGAATTTGTAGCTACTCTTGTTAGTGTATGATCACACATATCAAATCCAAAGAAATTAGACATTAAATTTTCTAGTCAAGAAGCATCACCAGCCAAACCATCCATCTTGGAGTTGAAAGTATTCCCTTCTCATCTTTGATACATCTTCTTGGGTACAAAACACACATTACTGGTTATTTTTGCAAATGATCTCAATACATGGACAGTAGAGTTGTTGACAAAGGTGATGAAGAAGCACATTAGAGCCTTGGGTTTGTCAATTGTAGATATTATGGGAATTTCTCCAGGGGTATGGATTCACAAAATACAATTAACTAAAGGGTGTAAGCTGAGCATTGAGCTCCAAATAAGGTTGAATACTCTAATCCAAGAAGTTGTGAAGAAAGAAATAATTAAATGGTTAGATGTGGGGATAATTTTTCCTATTGAGGATAGCCAATATGTGAGTTGGTTCAATATGTTCCTAAAAAGGGTGGCATGACGGTAGTTCCAAAAAAGAAGGTTGAGCTTGTGGCTACTCTGCCCATAACCAGGTCACATATATGTATGGATTATCGGAAGCTAAATTTGTGGTCTGAAAAAAGTCAAATCCCCATGTCGTTCATTAATCAAATGCTTGATTAGCTTGCGGGGAAGGGATGGTATTGCTTCTTTGATGGGTATTATGGTTACAATTACATTTACATAGCACCACTAGATCTAGAAAAAACAACTTTCACTTGCCCTTATAGTACGTTCACCTTCAAGTGAATGCCCTTTGGGTTAAGCTATGTCTGTGCTATTTTCCAACGATGCATGCTATCAATCTTTGCAGAAATGGTGAAGGAATCCATGGAAGTTTTAATGGATGACTTCTCGTAGTTGGTGAATCATTTGAATAATGTTAATGTCATTTGTAGATGTGTCGAATCAAACTTGATTCTTAATTGGGAGAAATGTCATTTCATGGGAAGGAAGGCATTGTCCTTGGGCCCAAAATCTCTGGAAAAGGGATTGAGGTAGATCATAAAAAGTTATTGTAATTGTAAATCTATCTCCCCCAATTTCGCTAAAAGGGGTGCGAAGTTTTCTAGGACATGCCGGATTGTACCGGAGATTAATAAAAGATTTCTCAAAGGTGGCTATTCCATTGTGTCGGCTACTTGGAAAGGAAAGTGCTTCTGAGCTTGATGATGCTTGTTTGAAGGCTTTTTGTGAGCCTTAAAGAAAAAATTGTTTCATCCGGTATCATAATTTCCCTCAGTGGGAGTCTTCCATTTGAGATGATGTGCGGTGCAAGTGGGTTCGCACTAAGTGTTGTTCTTTGGCGGCGTAAGAACAAATATTTTCATCCCATCTATTATGGTAGAAATCTAACACTCCGGAAACTAGTAGGCTAAACTAAAGCTTAACATGAGGGTTAGAGTCGTAAATGTAACTCCCTGTACTTAGAAATAAAGTGTTCCGTGTTAGAACGTCAAGGTACAACCCCCAAGGACCAACCATGGGTCCTTGAGGAGGACCCTAGAAATTCCCTGGATAGTTACCTACGGAGGGGGACCTACGCCCCATTGCTCCTCTCACACCCCGTGGGTGAGGAGCCGTGGGTGGAGTTCCCAGGAACCAAGTCCCAGAACCAACCAACGGTTCACCAGCACGGGCCATGGGTCCAACCATGATTCGTCAGTGGTGGGTCGTGGGTGAGGCCTGTAACTGCTTTTTTGGGAGTTAAGGTTAAGGGCACTTTGGGCTTTTCCAGTTTTAATTAATATTAAGTGACGTCGTTTTATACTAATTTAGACTAACTATATAAGGTTTTTATATCACTAAATTAAGTCATCCAAGCCATTATTTCTAAATCACCAAAAAGAACCCAAATCCTCTCTAGAAATTCTCTCTAGAACTTCAAGGAAGAAGAAGAAGGAAGCTGGATCTAGGGTTTAAGGATCAAGGTTTTCTTCTCAAATTCATTGGATTTCATTTCTAAGGTATTGTAGCTCTTCATCCTTGGATAGAATTCATCCATGGAGCCCCTTCAAAACCCCAATTTCAAAGATGGAAATTCCCCAAAAGCTAGGGTTTGACTCCAAGTCATGGATTCCTTTCAAAAACGATGCTAATGATTGAATTACTTTATATTATGATTAAATTGATGATTTATTATGGTTTTTATGTTGAAATCCCCATATTATCAATTTATGACCTTGTGATGTGGGTGAATTGATGAAAGAAGGATATTATGAGATTATGCTTGTAGTAATTGAGTTATTTGAATTATGTTATTATCCATGTCTAATGAGTGAATTCTAGATGTGTTGATTGAATATGATCTTTGATCCTTGAAGGGAAAGGTAGGAGAATTATGCATGATTATGAGATTATGTATATGCTTTAAAAATACTTTGAGAGTAAAGTGATTATGAGTATGAACTAGTTGTTGTGTTGTTGTAAGGTTATCCTTATATACACACTTATCTATGAATATGATGATTCTAAAGTTGAAAGTTTATTCTCACCTATTGAATCTAGGAGCTATCTTATGAATTATGTTGGATTGAGTGTCAAGACATTCTCCCATAAATATGAATTTAAGTCAAGACTTAATATGATCTCCGTGGGAATTAATGCTTAGCACCGAGTGGATATTGATATGAGGTGGGAGCCCTCACGATAGTAGAGGCCGAGTTTCTAGGAGCAATTTCTTGAGATGGAAGCCCTCACGATAGTAGAGGCCGAGTTTCTAGTAGCAATTCCCTTGTCCCATAAACTATGTTCCCTCATAGGTATTTAGCTAGTGGATCCACCTAAGCTAAGAGTATGGTTCTACCTTAAGCAATTAGGACAACCCCTCTTTGGTGTGAGGTTGACACCGGATTCCATGTTAAGCTTACATGGTCTATGTCGGTTAAGGCTTATCCCACTATGAAAACAATATGAACAAGAATATGAATTATGAACTATAATTACTCAAGAAGCTCTACTTAGCATGGGTGAGATTTGTGGGGTCTTATTCAAGCATTGCACAGGTATGCTTTGAGGGTATTTATGGTATGTTCATCTTATGTTATGATGATATATGAGTTGATTATGTATATGCCTTATGCTTGTCGACTATCTTCAAAATGATGTTTTAACTTGGTAAATTGCATGCATTCAACAAAAATGTACCTTTTTAGCATGTTTTCATGGTTTTTATGCATGGCTATCATACTTGGTGCATTTTTGTACTAACCCATGTCTTTCCTACATTTTCCACAAGTGTAGGCTCCAGTTTTCAAGGTGGTCATCATTGTGGCTAAAGCTTGGATTTGCTTATTATCCTAGCTTGTTGGGGAGTCCTTATGATTTAAGGACGGATGTTATCTTTGTAGTTTTTTTCTTGTATTTCCTCTTTGGATTATGTTGTATGGGCTGTGACCCTATTTGATTCAAGTATTGTAATAGATGGCTATATTGAGACAAGTCTAGACTTCCATTTTCCTTTATGAAAATTTGAAATTGAAATGTGTTTTTACTCTTTATTGTTCTATGCTCATGTTATGATACGCTAACTGGCTTACATGGTGCCTTTCAGGGTTCTATGTGCCTTGTTACATCTAGGGGGTACCTTTGGGTCGTGACAAGAAAGAGGCTAAATTGTGCCCAAAATAATTACACTGTAACGGAGAAAGAGTTGTTGGCCGTCATGTATGGCTTTGAAAAAATTTCCAACATATCTTTTGGGTACAAAAGTTGTGGTCCACATTGAGCATACATTCCTTTGAAATTTGATGGCAAAGAAGGAAGCTAAGCCTAGATTAATCTGATGGGTACTTTTCTCCAAGAGTTTGACTTTGAAGTGAAACACCAGAAGGGTTGTGAAAATTAAGTAGCTGACAACTTTATAGAGGTTAGAGTCAGGTGGTTCATTGGCTGAGGAGAGTGATATTAATGATGCATTCCCGATGATGTAGTTATGATGATTTCCCACACTTCTATACCATAGTACACTAACTTTTAAAACTTCATACTGTGCAGATCGTTGCCTGAAGTACTAGCCAACTACCAAAATAAGAAATTCTTGTTTGATGTTAAAAAGTATGTGTGGGATGAACCTTATATTTTTAGGGAATGTGACGATCATTTTATCCGGAGGTGTGTTCCTGAAGTGGAAAGGTAGGCCATTCTTGAGGCTAGTGATACACTTCCTGTAGTTGGACATCATGGAGGCATTCGTACAATCTCCAAGGTATTGCAATGCGGTTATTATTGGCCCACCATATATCAGGATCATCATGCCTTTTGCAAGTTTTGTGTGCACTAGCAAATGAAAGGGAACATTTCTAGAGGCATGAACTTCCTCTTACAAAAATTCTAGAAGTTGAGTTGTTTAATATTTGGGGAATTAATTTCATGGGGGGCCTTTCCTAGTTCATTCGGGAACAAGTACATATTAGTGGCAATGGACTATTTGTCAAACTGGGTAGAAGTTGTGGCATTGCCTAGCAATGAAGGGAGGAGTGTCATAAAATTTCTAAAAAAGTGTATTTTCACTAGGTTTGGCAAACCACACGCAATTATAAGTGATGGCGGTTCCCATTTTTGCAGTAGCCAATTTGAAGCGCTTTTGTTTAAATATGGGGTAAAACATAAGGCAGAAATACCATACAATCCTCAGTGAAGTGGGCAAGTTAAAGTGTAAAACCGGAAAATAAAGAACATCTTGGCTGAGACTGTAAATGTCAATCAAACAAATTGGTGAACCAAACTTGATGATGCACTTTGGGCCTACATAACTGCTTTCAAAACCCCCATTGTGTAACACCCCATATTCTATGTGTACTAGTTTTATTTATATGACGCTTATAAATTGCCTTGTGGTATAGTTATGGACTCAGTTTCCTATGCGACTAGTGACAATAGAATAAATTTAAAGTTGCAATATTCCATGCCTTCCAACACATATATGACTAAGTGAACTCAAAAACAATTCGAACTCGGGATAGTAAAAGGTGGTATTCGATGTAAAAGTCAAAGTGGTCAAGTGCATATTAGTGCTACAGTCTTGTAAAGAAACTAAGATTGAGAAAACGGTGTAAAATAAGTGAGGTGCTTGCTTGACTAAACTAAGCTAGTAGGTGACAAGTAGGTGATGCACCTACTTAGAATTAGTGGACTGCATTTTAAGTGAAACGGCCAAATAGGTGATGCACCTACTTAGAATTAGTGGATTGAATTTTAAGTTACAAGGAGCAAGTACCTACTTGGAATAAATGGACTGCATTTAAGTGAAAAGAGCAAGTAGTTGATGCACATACTTAAAAACTTGTGGCAAAAATTAAGGAGGTGATGCACTTGCTTGCTTAAAAGTAAAGGACCATATTATTTCTCCAATTTATTAAGTGAAAACGTCCAAAAGGGACCTCTAAAGCACTCAAGCTTATCACATCTCCTTCATCACTTATTCTCCAGAAAATTGCTCCCAAGGAAAGCCATAGAAGCTCCAAGAGTTCTGGTCTATAGTTTCACCATTAAAATCTGAAGCAAACCCTTTGTTTTTAAAGTAAAAGTTAGTAGAACATATCCCATCTTAAGTTAGAACTCAAGTGAATAATCTGATTTACCATCAAGTTAAGGGGGAGAGGACAACCTAAACCTTGAAGAATCCAAGTCTTAGCAAGTGAGGTTTCTGTACAGTAAGGTAAGCTATGAAAATTTTCATCCCTCTCTTGTTCTTGCATTGTTTGTAAAAAAATTATGTGTTAATGAACTAAGGAGTGTTGTCTCTATATGGTGTGAGCTTGGTAAATGTTCAAGAAGGAGGTGTTGGTTGGGACAGCCATGGAGTGCAGTCCCCTTAAATTTTGATTGTGAGCTCGTTTTGAGCATCTTAAATTTAATGTTAGTTGGAACTCACGGGATGTTGATCGGAAGCCGTATGTTCATATTGCTATTTCCACATTGTGATTCTTAGGGACTATTTTGTGTATCGTAAAATAAGTGGGTGTGGCTGGATATGTGCAGAGAAGTGATGGGAACTGGTTATAGGATAAAACATTGAAAGTGTAGTGATACACCACTTAATTGAGTGTTGCATGAGCTTACTTCCTGCCATCCCTTTGTATATTGATTTCCAAATGTTATGAAGCCTGAGGAGTTTCGGAGGACCATATAAGAAGGTTGTATATTACATGAAAAAAATTTAGGGAATAATGGGTGGGAAGAACACCCTTGATGGATCAATTATAGACTTACTGCCAATTATTGTTTTGGTCTGATCAAGTAGCCCAAACTTGTTTATCAGCTACTAATGCTAGTTTTATTATTTACTCCATTGTAGATAAATAATCTGAAAGGAAGACGGTTAACTCATTGTAATATCCAAAGTTGTGCAGCAAGGTATGTAAGGCAATTCGATTTCCTATTGCTTTGGCATGAATCCAACACTTGTAAGCTTTCTAAGTGCCCTTGGTAGTGACTAATCCATAGCTGCAGCTACTCTCTAGAGCATTAAAGTGAGTACTCTAATATGAGCTTATTGCTAAATGTGTGTGCTTACTCTACCAAGTATTAGCATGCAAGGTTTAAATGTGTTTCATCGTCAAAGTACCCTTGGCACATATTCCCCTTATATAAATCAAAGTGATCCTAGATTACACATGGTACATATGTTTATATATTGGATATACAATTTGCCCATATCAAGCCAACTTGCTTCAATTGTCTATTCCATCATATATGTCATCTTGTCATATGTTCATATGTTCCCTTTATTGGTTATTACTCCATTGTGTTAGACTATTATGTTACCTCACAAGATCCCTACTTGCTCTATTGTACATTTTATATGTACTTGGAATATGTATCCATCCTTAAGTTGAATCTGACCACGCTCTCCATTGGTTCCACTTTCATATGTACCTTGTATTTGATATTAGTTAGTGAGTATTTGGCTACCATATAGAGTTCAAATCTCTTGGCTGAATGTTAAATGTCTTCACTTGATATGTGCTTCAATTTGAGATGTCAAAATGCTTACTGGGCCAGATAAACTCCTAAGTATTATGTTGGTGTCACATTTGCTTCACATGTCATTGTTATTATCATAAGTCCATATTCACATGTCTTCTACTAGTAGTTCATAGTTCCAAGTCTCAACAAGGATTATGACCACCAAAACAGCAATCTCCAAAGAGTTATGATCATCAAAAGAATAATCTCGAAAGAGTTATGAACATCATAACAACAATCTCAAAGATTAAAGAATCTAAGTGAAGCAATATGTATAATGATGGGTGGCAGCCCAGGGGTAAATGCCTAGCATGGGTCGATCCCAATTGGTATGGTAGGGTGGCAGCTCATGGGCGAAAGCCTAGCATGGGCCGATCCCAATTGGTTGACTTATGAGGATAGCATCCCAGGGGTTAAATGCCTAGCATGGGTCGTCCTCTTCTACCACTGATCAGCTGGTCATTAGTATCATATGCCTTATAAAGATTAGAATGCACAGAAAAGTAAAGAAAAGAATGTAACATACACGATTCCGAAAGTATAAGCAAAGGTGGTCTCTAATCCTTACCTATTTGTATTTGGTTTCACTTGAGCTCTCATTTTACATATAGTTGCATTATGCCT
Source organism: Solanum lignicaule (assembly GCA_029582545.1). Classification (NCBI taxonomy): domain Eukaryota; kingdom Viridiplantae; phylum Streptophyta; class Magnoliopsida; order Solanales; family Solanaceae; genus Solanum; species Solanum lignicaule. The sequence continues at coordinate 11,991 of JAJOOF010000345.1, read as the reverse complement.
TACATATGGTTGCATTATGCCTTACATATTCAATACATTCTTTCGTACTGACGTCCCTCATTGGGGACACTGCAGGTACATGTACTCAACTAGTTTATCTCCCCCATAGAAGCACATGATACTCAATGGTTATTGGTGAGCTCTATGTTGATTCGGGGCTTTGCTGAGTCTTTACTATGCGTATTTTGATAGTTGTACAGTCATGGATTCTAGTAGAGTCTTTGTAGACATTCTAAAACTATCATTTGTAATCATAGTTTTATCTGTCACATGTATTGGTTCAGCTAATCAACATGTGTTGTATATGTAGCTTTTCAGTAGCAAATTTATATGCATAGTAGTTCACTTTCTCTTCATAGGTCACTTGTAAAGCATGTGTTCATATGGTACTTGTCCGCCTAATCTAGGGTGAGGTGTGACACATTGGCATGTCCCCTTGCCATCTAGTGTTTGGGAAATCTTATCACTTTCCAATTGGAATGGAGGACAAAGCCATGTGGGCGTTAAAGAGAGTGAACTGAAATTGGGATATGGATTCAAAAAATTAGCTGCTTGCATTGTATGAATTCCGGTTAAAGGCTTATGAGAGCTCTACACTATACATGGAGAAACTTAAAATTTGGCATGATGCCAAGATCCTAACCTGGGAATTTTGGGTGGGTGAGCTAGTTCTCCTATTCAACTCAATGCAGAAACTTTTCCCGAGAAACCTGAAGTCAAAGTGGATTGGTCCGTACAAAGAAACTCGGGTGTATGAAAATGGAGCAATTGAAATAGAAGATGAGGGGTCAAATTCAAAGTCAACGACCAATTATTGAATGTTTATTTTGGAGAAGGTCGGGATTTGGAAGCTTTGATGTGGTGTACTTCGATGATGCTTGAGCAGAATGTTCAGATCATGACACGAAATTAAATTAAACGCTTCTTGGGAGGAAACCGAATTCTATGATTTTTCAATAATTTGTGTTACATTTGCATGACGGAAAGAATTAAGGCGACTTGTAACCCATGATCACCGATTCCACTAAGAATAGCTCCTTCGAGCTTGCCCTTTTGGCAACTCAACTTTATGGACATACTATCATCTTCAGAGACGTACACCCCCCAGTTCGGCGATCTTCAGAGTTTTGTGGGTAGACCCAACTCAATTTGCCTAGTGGGCTACATCATTTAGGGGGGTGCATTGTCAACTTCGGTGATGGGTATGACTATTTGGTTATTCGTCCATTATTTTTGGTGGTCAATTGTCAACTCGCCCTATTGGTCTATGGTTCCTCACAAGCTACAGGCATAGTCGGCGATCTCGCCTAGTTCAGCGATTTTTCGACCTGATAGGTGGTCTTTTGCCAGATGTTGCCTTCTTTTCAAATTCAAATCGCCCTTCCAGCGAAAGAGAGTCATTTTGTATCACCCCGGAAATCTAATGACCTAGCTAGAGCCTAACATGGAGTCTAGTATCCTAAATAGGGTTAACATGAAGATAAAGAGTCATAAAATGACCTCCCTAATTTAGTACTAATGTTTTAGTCCCTAAACGTCAAGGCATGGCCCTCCTAAGAACACCCCAAGGGTCCTTAAGGAGAACCAAGGGGCTGCCTAAAATCTATCAAAAACCAGCATGAACCACGAAATGGGAACCCACACCTCGTGGGTGGACTCACATCCTTTAGGTGGGGGTCGTGAGTTGAGGCAAGACCTTCCCCAAAACCTCCAAGTTCCAGTAACATTTCACGAGTTGACAGCACGGTCCGTAGACCTACTCACGCCCCGTAGGTGGGGTCTAGTGAGTGGGTTGCCTGATTTGGCCAAGTAGAGGGGATGCAGACCCAAACCACGGACCTGCAGGAAGGGGCGTGAGCCCACCTACAGTCCGTGGGTGGTGGGGCATAGGTCTCCTCTGCAAAAGCTGTTTTGAGCTTGGCCAAGGGTGGGGAGTTTTAAGTAAATCCTAATTAATTAAGGGTGGGGACGGTTATTATTAGTTATTTTAGACCTATATAAATAATTCTAAGTCATTAAACTTCACTTAACACCTCATAACTCACAAAACTCAAATTAGAAACCAACTCTCCTCTCCAAATATTCTCTCTCTAGGACTTCATTGAAGATCAAGGTCAAGGTCAAGCTAGGGATTCAAGAACCAGCCTTTCTTCTCCAATTTATTGTGGACATCAAGATAAGGTATGGATGCTTTTCATCTTTGGGAAGCTATCACCCAATGAGCCCCTTCAAACTATGTTTTTAAGACTTCCTAAAACCTGGGGTTTCACTCTAGTCATGGGTCTTCTTCCAAAACGATTTCATTTTTTTAATTATGGTTTATTATGATTGATTATGATTATTTATGATTTTACTAATGGAGTATTGCTGGATTTTTTATGAAAATTTCCCTTGGACCCAAGATTTCCCCTTCTTCCTAAATCGTGAACTAAGGTGTGGCTTGATTGATCATGGAAGCTTGAAAATTGATTATTTTTACATTTATTAAGTCGTTGAATCATGAAATACCTGTATCTAATGTGATAATTTTAGAAGTTAGGGTTGATCTTGATTCCTAGCCTTGAATGGCAATTACTAGGGTTTGTATATGTTGATGTACATTGTGTATGAACTCATGAATTCAGTTATGTGGTGATGATCCTATGACTATTGTGTATTGGTGATATTGATGCAAGATCCTTCTCTACTATACCCTTACACTTGATTATTCATGAAAGGTCTGTAATTATTATATTATTGTTGTGTTGGTTGAAAGGCTATTCACATGAAACACTATGAACATGAGGTGAGAGGCTTACTCACTTATTAATGATTATAAGGTTGAAAGGACATTCTCACCTAATGAATTCATGAGCTACCATGATACTGTGATGGTTTGAGTGCTATGTATTCTTCCATGAACATGAATATAAAGTAAAGACTTAACATGATTATTAAAGGGAATTAAGCTTAGCACCGAGTGGATAGGAACATGAGATGGAAACCTTATACCTTAGTTAGTCCGGGTTTCTAGTAGAAATCTCCCTATCCCATAACTATGTGCCCACATAGGTATCTTAGCTAGTGGATCCACCTATAAGCTAAACATGTTAGTTCTACCTTAGGCGGCAAGTAGAACACCTATTTTAGGTGTGGGTTCATGACACCGGATTCCATGTAGCTCACATGGTCTATGTCGATTAAGGCTATATTTCCCTGCATGACAAGAACAAGATCCATGACATGACATGATAACAAGAATATGAACTAAGAATAAGAACATGAGTTATGTGCTATAATTACTTAAGGGGTTTTACTTAGTGTGAGTGGGGGTATAGGACTTCACTTATGCATTGCACAAGTAAGCTTTGAGAGTGATTGTAGTATGTGCTTAATGACATGATGCTTTATGAGTTAATGTATGCTTTACATTAACATGAATGATGAATATGAACATGAACAAGAATATGAGCTATATTTATGATTGCTTAATGAGCTTTGCTTAGTATGAGTGGGGGTATGGGACTTCACTTGTACATTGCACAAGTGGACTTATAAAGGGATTATGGGGTGGTTTACTTATGACATGAAGATGTATTTATGTATGCATGATATGGGTTGATGTTAAGAATGACTTTCTATTATTATGAACTATGAACATGAATGTTTCTTTGTCTATGAGTGTTGACTAATGATGAGGTCAAGGTAAGTTATGCATGACTATGGTAGCCTAAGGTTGCTTATGTTATGGTTTGACTATGTAACTACTCTAAATGTGCATGATAGCTTTTAAACTTTATAAAGGCATGGTTTCAACTAAATGTCCCTTTTATCCATGTTTTAAGGATTTTTATGCATGGCTTCCATACTTAGTACATTATTTGTGCTAACCCATATTCTCTACATTTTCTTATAAGTGTAGGTTCCGGTCGTTGAGACGTATTTCTCCTTTCAAGTGAAGCTTGGGTTGACTATTCCCTAAGCTTGGTGAGTCCTCAAGTTCGAGGACAAGATGACATTCTTTTCTAGTTTCCATTGTACTTTCTATATTCAAGACTATATTGTAAAGGGCTATGTCCCTAAAGTTTGTACTCGATTGTATTATAAGGTTTCTTTGAGACAAGGTCTAGACTCTTATATTCCTTTTATGAAAAAGACTTCTATTGTAAAAGTTTTAAATTCCGCATCATTTCTATGTACTTATGTTCATGATTATGGTACCTTCCCCTTATTAAATAGTATTAGTTTTAATTTTATCTCTCTATCATTTGTCCCTACAGTTTGGAAGTTGTGAAATTCTTGATATTTTATTGTTAATGTTCGAGGATCGATTGTGTTTAATATTGATTTCTTGGATAGTACTCATGATGAGCATTGTGTTTGGTGTTGAAGTTTCAAGAAGAAATCAATATGGCTGCACTTTTGAATGATCTTTTTGAATCTTGTGTTGACTAGTTATGTTTTATTGTGAGCCTTGCATTGAACATCACATGTAAGCTTTTGATTTTTTTAGACTATGCAAAATAACTGTGTAGAAAGTGCCTTGTGTTGTGAAGTTTTGTTCGCAATCATGCTTATGAATCCTAGAATTAGCTCTGTTAGTTCAATTGTCTAACTTTGGTAAATGCAAGGAGTGCTCTGGGCACGTATTCTGAGAGAACACCTAAATGCCTATACCTTTGGTTAGTACCTAGAGAGGGTGTACAACCATCTTTGCACCATTTGACCTAAACAATTTGTTGAAAACCTTGTGAAACCTCTTAAGCCAAATTGTCCCTATCTTCTCACCTATAAAACCTTTTTGAAGCATTGGTTTGTTTGAATAGACAACATAGGCCAAAACCCTATGTTGGGGGTGTTGAAAGGAAAGAGGAAAGACAGTCAAGGGGAAGGAAAAGAAAGAGAAAGAGAAAGAGAGACTCAACTTTGAAATTAGTTGCAAAAATAAGAAACCCCTCCTTATAAAAAAGGAGAGATAAGGAACGATTTGAAAATTGAAATGAAAAAGAAAGTGTGATGAAATAAAATGGGTGCCCAATAAAATGATTCACAAGCTAAACTTTGAGTTTCGAAGTGAAAAGAATGAAAAGAACTTGAGAAGAGTGAAGATGATTACAAAAATGCTTTGGAAAGGCTAAGTCACTACGGCAAAATTGACCATACCTTAACCCTCAGCCCCATTACAAGCCCAAAAGACCCTCGAGATCATGCATGAACTAGGTTGTGTGATGATTGGAAAATATGAGCAAACCTATTGGATAAAGCTTGCATGTATTTCTCTTTCGAAGAGTGAGAGTGGTATTGATTTATAACTTCGTTGTTAATTTTCTTTTGTGAGTGCATGAAATTGTTCTTGATGTGAGGGCACTTGAATGTATTTGTTGAAACATGGTGTGGCATAAGTGAAGAAGCAAAGGTGAGCTTGAGCTTAAATTGGTATCGGCTAGTCATCATTTGAAGCCTTCTAATTATGATTGAGTGTTGCATTTTCTTGAGAGTAGTCTTGTAATGACACTTTCATGTGAGTTTTCATTGAGAACTGTTGAAGATACCCTTGTTGAACTAACTTTGTTCTTGATTTACTTTAGGACAAGCAAATATTTAAGTTGGGGGAGTTGATGAGTGGTAGATTTACACTCATTAGAGGCCTATTTAATTCAACAATTAGTGTCCTCAATGCCTAATTATGTCCTCTTTTGATGATATTTTCATGATTTCCAGCCGTGAAAGCTAAAGGACAAGGCGATGATAGATACTTGAATGAAAGGCAAGAAAGTTGAAATTTAATAGAAACCCTGAAGCTGAAGTTTGCCACATGAGAAAGGGCAAGTCGTCAAACCAATGGATTCTGCCGAAGTTAACATTGTTCAAGAAAAATTGAAAATACCAAGTTGGGAAGTAGAGAAGAATTTAGCAACTCGGCAAAGGACAAACAGTGAGTTAGAGGTCGTCGCCTAATGTGATAGACTGAGGAGCTAAAAAGGGAGGTTGAGAAGGCGATGAATGTAATTATTGGCAATTCACCTAATGATAAAAAGCAAGATTAGTCGATTCCACCGAAGGATGAGCAAATACGTGAAGCTTTGAGACCAAGAAAGGATGAGTTGAAGTACCAAAATAGCAATTCACCGAATGTATCAGTCGAGCCCGACTAATGTCGCCTGACAGGTTGCGAAGGCATTCCGAATTAATTTTTGGGGAAACTATAAATATTAAATTAGAGAGAGAAAATGTAAATTTTATGCATTCTAACTATTAGAAATTAACTTTTAAGCTTTTCGCCATTCTCCCTAGTCTTGAGGGTTTTGGATATCTTCATAATCAACATTAGGAGGGTGAAATTCGAAGTGAATCTTGAAAATTCTCTCTTATTACCTACAAATCAATGGCTAGATTGACTTTGGGTATAATTTCTTTCCATTTTATTATGTTTGGCAAAAACCCCAAGGTCTAGAGGTGTGATTATGGGGTGGGGTGTTGATATATTTGAGTGGATTTTGTATCTTGCTCTATTGTATTGTTGTTTAATAATGGATTCAAGCTATTTAACATGAAATTAGCTGATGGGTTAAGCTGGCAAACTTAACCCTATGTAAGATCTTCGATTGGTGCCCAAAAGGTATTGTCCGAATTTGTTGGATAGTTTCATACTGACAATGTGGGTTTGATTTCTATATTTCTCTTGAAAAATGAATTGTAGGGTTGTCTTCATCGCTGAACCTGCTTGAATGAGAGATTCTTGTAAAGTAATGAGTTGATTGGCAATTAGCATAAATGAGATCGAAAGGAGATTTTGTGCCATGATACTTTGAGATCGAAGGAAGTTAGTATCGATAGTAAGGACCCAACTTATCCATGATTTTCTAGTAATTTTTAGAGCAAGTACCTTGACCAATTTATGATATCAATGGTTACCCCAACACTCCTAGATCATTTTCTTAATTGGACAATTTGGTTTTGCTATCTTTGCAGTTATAATCAAATTGCAACTATTTTGGTTGACTTGGTGGAGTTTCCACTCCTCTCTCTAATAACTACAAAGAACATGTGCCATTTCTAACTTCCTAGTTGAAATATTTTCACTATATCACTCCCTGTGGAATTCAACCCGTCTCTTAGATGGGTATTTTGATTGACAACAGTTGCTTATTCTTTTAATGTTTATGAGGATAAATTGAGAGTTATCACTATAATTATAAGCAAACTCAATCAAAGGCAATTTATCATCTCAATTACCCTTGAAGTCAATTACGCATGCTCTCAACATATCCTCTAAAATTTGAACTGTATGCTCGGCTTGCCCATCGGTTTGAGGATGAAAGGACGTACTAAACATAACTCGGGTACCAAGACCTTTTTGGAACGAAATCTAAAATTGAGAAGTAAATTGGGTACCATAATTGAAGATAATGGATATGGGCACCCCGTGAAACCTAGAAATTTCCTTGACATATAGCTTAGCATAATATTCCCCCGAATTAAAAGCCTTGATGGGAGTAGATTGAACTGACTTCGTCATACGATCCACAATAACTCAAATGGAATCTTGTTTTTTTGTCGAATGTGGGGTAAACCAACAATAAAGTCCATATTCAAATCCTCAGACTTCCAAGTAGGAAAATTAATGTCTTGAGCCAAACCACCCGGTTTTTTATGTTCAACTTTTACTTATTGACAATTCGGACATTTAGCCACAAATTCTTCAATATCCTTGTTCATCCCATTCCAACAATAGATTTCGCACAAATTATGGTACATCTTGGTGGCTCCCGGGTGAATAAAATACTAAGAACTATGGGCTTTTATCAAAATCTGATTCCTCAACTCATCAACATTCGGAAAACACAACCGACCTTAATATCGAAGGCCCCCGACTTTTTTAGAAACTGACCTCTTCATGACAACTTGTACGGGATCAAGATCTTGCTTAGCCTTCACATCCGTACAAAAGACGATTCTGAACCATTATAAACAATCATGCCACCCACATTAGAATCGACCAACCAAACACCCATTGATAGTCTATTTCCCTTACGGACGTTAAAACTAACTCCTTCTTATCATCCTCAACATGAAAAAAATTTCTCATTGATAGTTGACTAAGAGCATTCGCCACAACATTTGCCTCACTGGAGTGATAGAGAACACTCATGTTGTAATCCTTTAGCAACTTAAACCGTCTCTTTTGGTGAAGATTCAAATCCTTCTAAGTAAACATATACTTCAAACTCTCGTGATCCGTGAACATGTTTACATGAACATCATACAAGTAATGTATCCAAATTTTAAGGAAAAAACAACCGCCGCTAATTCCTAATCATTGGTCGGAGAGTTTTTTTTCATGAACCTTAAGTTGTCTTGAGGAATAGGAAATAACTTTCCCATTTTTCACAAGTACACATCCTAATCGGATCCTTGAAACATCACAATACACCACAACTCCATCAAAACCTTCCGTCAAAGTCAACACCTGAGCAGAGGTAAGCCTATCTTTCAACTCTTGAAAACTTTTTTCACATGGTTCTGAACATAAGAACTTAACCTTCTTTTGAGTTAGTGAGGTCAATAAAGAGGTAATAGAAGAAAAACCTTCCACAAACCTTCTGTATTATCCGGCCAAACCCAAGAAGCTATGAATAACCAAAGGTGATAGAGCTCTAGGTCAATTCTTAACCACTTTCATCTTCTTAGGATCCACCTCAACACCTTTATCGGAGACAATATGACCAAGAAAAGCCACAGATCTCAACCAAAGCTCGCATTTATTGAAATTAGCTTATAACTCATGATCCTTAAGAATTTGCAACACAATCCTCAAATTATCGGCATGTTTATCCTCACTCCGAGAATAAATCAAGATATCATCGATAAACACTATCACAAACATATCAAGATATTGTCCAAAGACACAATTCATCAAATCCATGAAAGCGACTGGAGTATTAGTCAACACAAACGACATCACCAAGAACTCATAATGACCAGACCTTATTCGGGAAGCAATTTTTAGAATATCACATTCCCGTACTCTGAATTGATGATAACTTGACCGAAGGTCAATCTTAGAGCAGTAACATTCTCCTTGCAGTTGGACAGAAAAATCATCTATCCTTGGAATATGATACTTATTCTTCATGGTAACCTTGTTCAGTTGTCGATAATCTATACGAATGTGAAATGAACCCTGCTTCTTACTGTTACGACTCAGAAAACTAGTAGGTGAAACTAGAGTCTTACGTGTTAGTTGTTGAGTTTGAAGTGGGGTTTGGAAGTGTAAAATGGCTCCCCGAACTTAGTATAAAGGTTTTAGGGTTAGGGCGTCAAGGTACGACCCCCCCAAGGACCACCCAAGGGTCATTGAGGAGGACCCTAAACCTAACCTAAAAAGCTGTCAAAAATAGCCTACCTACGAAAAGGCACCCACAAGCCGTGGGTGGACCCACGCCCCATAGGTGGGGGTTGTGGGTCAAGGCTGGACCTTCCCCCATTTTACAAGCTTCAGAACCCACCCACTTTTGACCAGTACGATCCGTGGGTCCATCCACTCCCCGTGGATGGAGGGTCATGGATAGGGTCTTGAAGGCTGCCAAGTCTCGGCCAAGTGGAGGGTGTTTTAGGAAATTCCAAATTAGTTAGTTAATTAATGGGGTCGATTTATATTGTTTTATTTCACATATATAAGTACTTTAAGTCATTAACCACCTCTTTTCACTTCATAATTCCCAAACCCAAAATAGTAACCAACTCATATCCCAATAATTCTCTCTCTAAAAACCTCCATTGAAGAAGATGAAGAAGGAGTCAAGGTATAGGGCTCAAGGTATGCTAGTTTTGATTCATGGTTAACTTTCATCCATGAAGTCTTCAAACCTTCAATTTCAAGGTTGGAAATTCTCCAAAACTAAGGGTTTTCATTCTAGGTCATGGATTCTTTCTAAAAACATTTTCAATGGTTTAATTATCATACATTAAGATTGAATTTCTGTTTTGTGGTGGTTTTAAGATAAAATCTCCCATAAATCCATGATTTCCCCATAACCCTAATTTATGACTTTGTGATATGGGTGAATTGCAGTAAGATGAATGTTATGCAATTGATCTTGTAATGGTTTAGTTACTTGAATTATGTCATTATTCATGCCTAAATTGTAGTAATTATAGGTGTGTTAGTGAATTATGATTCATGGCCTTGGAGGGCAAATTATGAAGATTGTTGTATAATCATGATGCTTATGTATATGCTTTGTGATTTCAATGAAAGCAATGTGATCATGACTACAATGCAATTGTGATATTGTTGAAAGGTTATTCTCAATTATACACTTGTGAATGATGATGACATGTTGTGAAAGGTTTCTTCAATGTAATGATATACCTTGAATTGGTAGGCTTAGGGCATCCTCTTCTTGTGTAACTAAAGTATCTTGACTTAATGAACCTTGAATCGGTAGACCAAATGGTGGTAGCCCTTTCATAAATGATTAATGAAGTATTCTAAGGCTTTTTCTTGAATCGATAGGCCAATGGCATTCCTTTCATAATGAGTCAATGAACTATTGTAATGATGAATCTTGAATCGATAGGCCAATGGCATTCCTTTCATGAGGATTCAACGAGCTATCCTAATAATGTACCTTGAATCGATAGGACAATGGCATTCATTTCATGTGCGTAATAATGTACCTTGAGTCGATAGGCCAATGGCATTCCTCTCATGTGTAATAATGTTAAAGAGAATGAACTACTCTATGGGAATGTAATGCTTAGCACCGAGTGGATATTGTAAGGTGGAAGCTCTCCCCATGTTAGGCCGGGTTTCTATGAACACCTTTCTTATCCCATAACTGTGCCCACATAGGTTATTAGCTAGTGGATCCACCTAAGCTAAAATGTTATCAGTCCTACGTTAGGCAAGTAGACCAACCCTTTACGGTGTGGGATAGACACCGGATTCCATGGTTTGCTCACATGGTCTATGTCGGTTAATGCTTATTCCCATCATGTGAGTTATGTGCTATGGTTACTCATGAAATTCTGTGAAGTGTGGGTGGTAGTATGGGATTCCATCCATGCATTGCACGAGTAGCCTTTGAGAGTGGCTATGGTGTGTTTCTCTAATGTCTTAATGTCTAATGAAATGAATATGCTCATAATGATGCTAATGAGAATGTTGACTTAAATACTTAATGTAATGATGAATGCTTAACTTGGAAATGTTATTATGAGTTGCTTTCCTTGTCATAACTTATTGAATATGAATGTTCCTTGTCTATGAGTATTAACTAAGGATAAGAATGAAGAATGGTAAGTATGTGTATGGTGACCTCAGAGTGGTACTTAGTATGAATGGTATTATGGGATGCCATTCCTACATTGCACAAGTATAACTTAGGGTTACTTAGATGATGGTTCTAATGTGTTGTAATGGCTTACATGATGAATATGCTTATGTCTTATGTGGTTATACTAAAGTTCATAATGTTTCTCAAACTTGACATATGGCATGGTTTTCAATCAAAATGTCCTTTTTAGCATGATTTTTGTGTGGCTATCATACTTAGTACATTTTTGTATTAACCCATATTTCTTCTATATTTTTACAAAGTGTAGGTTTCGAATCTTAAGGTGATTTCTTTGGAGTAAAGCTTGGATTGACTATTCTCTAAGCTAGTGGTGAGTCCTCAAGATTCGAGGACATATGAGAGTCTTTAGTAGTTTCTTTCATGTCATTTTACGTTTTGGACTATGTTGAAGGGTTGTGACCCTATTATTTATTCAAAGTTGTATTAGATGGCCAGACAAAGTTAGACTTCCGTTGTTTTTTGAATAGAGACTTTGATTGTATGGATAAATGTTTTTAAATTCCGTACCATTTTCTTATGTCTTATGTTATGAATGCTATAAGGCTTGTATGAGGCTTTTCGAAGTCTTGTACGCCGTGTTACATCTGGAGTGTAGGCTCGGGTCTTGACAAACATGGTATCAGAGCACAAGATGTTAGGATGATGTCTC